>CATIWR010139448.1:0-30707 GCA_949677035.1 Omphalea diandra
TATATATATATATATATATATATATATATATATATATATATATCTTGTGTGTTGTATGTATTTTCATTTTTTAGATTTTTTTATAAAAATTTAAATGTTTTTATTTTTATTTAAAATTTTAATTATTTGTAAAAAATAAAATTTATCAAATATATCATAATATAATTATTATAATAAAATCTATTTAAATTTTCATTATTATAAAATTTGTATTACAATAAAACTTCTTTATATATTACAACTTGTTGTATATATCTTTTTATATTTTTATTTATCAATAATAATTTATATTTTATTTGTAAACGTTGAAATCTCTCTAAATAATAATGTTACATGTAATTAAATATACTTACAAATATTAAAAATTAAAATTTTGTTACAAATATAATTAAATAAATTATTTTAAAATTTTATTTTTAATTCGTTTTCAAAAAAATCTAAGTATGCCCAACATTTAGATTATGTACCTTGGTTGTTGCATAACCTGATTTTATTGTTGTGAAAATGCTTACTATATTTATAATATAAAGTATTGATAAATTTTTTTTTCTATTTGGATTTTAATGGTAAGCGTATTAATGAATTATTTTCTTATTTGAATTTTAATTATTACGTATAATAATTTAAAAAAATTATACCTAATATGGGTGTATTGATAAATCTTTTCCTATTTGAATTTTAATACTTACATATAATAAATAAAAATTATTAAACACACTTAAAATGATCAGAATTTAAAAAATATATTATCAAATAAGCTTAAAAAGCTAGATGCTAAATAATTTAATTTTAAATATTTAATATGTTTTATCAAATTCCCATTTACTTGACTACTTTAAATTTTTATGAGTTTGAGAATAAAACTTTATAATTTAACCTAATTCGAATTAAATTTTAATTTTGTTAATTAAGTGAAGCAATATATTACAGACACTTGAATTATATTTAATTTACACAAAACATTGCAAAAACAATGCTAGATAATGCGTGATGATGAATAATATTGTTGCGTTTTTTTTTTTACATTTAAATATAGTCTTAATGATTAATAGTAATTTAACAAACAATATTTGATATAAATTTTGTAAAGATATTATTATCTATTTTAAGCACATATTATAAATAGTGGTGTTAATTGGTTCAAAATCACATTAAATTAATTGATGAAATTGAAAATCGATTAGTAATTTGATGTAGTTAAAATTAAGAATTAATTAATTAAAAATGATCAAAATTGAAAAAATTAAAATGAATAAATCAAATCAAACCAATCTAATTTAAAACTACATTGTTTTATAACAAGTTTAAAAACTTTAGAAAACATATTATTTTGTTAAAATCTCAAATGATAAAAATATTTTTTATTATTATACATATTACATTATTTTTTAATTTTAAATATTCTTATATATTTTTTAATTTTTAAAAATAACATCTTAAAATTGAATTCAGTAAATTGATCAAACAGAAAATTTATCCAATTCAGTAAAAATGTTATAAGACATTAGTGGGCACTCTTGTTCACATCTTCCATACCGCAAAAAACAAAAAATTCAGTACGTCAAGTACGCTGTTCCCAACGGGTCCCACTAAAGGTGGGACGGCACTGAATCTAAGTCGTCCGATCTAATCGGTAATTACAGGCGCTAGCTTCTGTTCGTCACTCGGTAGGTAACCATCAAGGGAGTCAAGACAAGACAAATCAGCAAAAGCGACGTATGGGGCCAACCAACTCATGCCCCACACCTGAATCCGGGTCTATTATTTTAATTACGTGGTTTGCAGGTTTCAAATCCAACGGTCGATGATTGCCAATTGCCTAACAGACGGCAGAGATTGGACAACCGGTTTTGGAATCTAGCAGATTGTGACACCGCCGCCATGCTGTCTTGGGATAACTCCCGACCTCAGCCGTTGAGTGCGATTCTTTGGTGGGGGCCACCGTGTGAAAGAAAATTCGTACTTATTAATATTATTTTCAGGCTATGGTTAACTAAGTTTTTTTTTTTTTTTTTTGAATCGTTGAGCTAATGATCCACGAACCAGCGTGCTGCACATTGAGCGAGCGAGTAGGGTGGCCAATGACGACGACTTGGAAGAGTGTCATCTGCGGAGCACCGTTAGCGCATGAAATTTTCTAAAATTTGACAAATATTTGGAATAAAAACTTAATTGCGTATATATTTATATTTCACTTTGTTGCGCACTCGTTAATAATGCGATCACGTTTGAAAGGAGGAAAAATATGATAAAATGTAAAATAAAAGGGAAAAATAATTTTATTCTATTTGCAAAGTGAAGAAAAATTTAAGAGGAAAAAAATATTAAATATTTTATCTCGTTTATTTTCTTTTTAAAATTAAAAGAAAATATGAAAGAGTGAAGAGATTTTTTTTATAAATTTACACTTTTGTTCAAGTAGATATTATTTATTTTTTTAATAAATGGTAAAATAGAAAATGTATGAAATAATAAATTTTTTTCTTTCCATATTTTACTTTTAAAATAATGAATAATAAATTGATTTTCCTTCCTCTATTTTTTATCCAAATATGAAAAAAGAAAATAAATAAAGAAAAATAATTTTATTTTTTATTTTCTTTCTTCTCTGAATAATTTTCCAAACATAGCATTAAAGTAACTACTTATACACATCAATTTTGAAAACGGTGTATTGCATCATACCATAATAAGAAAATTGGAATAAAATTAATATTATTTATTTATTAATTAAATGATTAAAATAAATATATAAATATTAATTAATATTTAATTATTATTATTTTATAAAAAAATACTATCAAATAAATAAAATAATACAATAAATTTTTTAAATTTGTAATTATGTAAAAAGTTAGTTATAACAATAAATTATTTATTGATTTATATTTTTAATCTTATGTAATATAATTTTGAGAAAAAAATTATTAAATCTCAGTGAAGTAATTATTGATAATTAATTAAATATATAATATTAAGCATTTTATAATTAAAAATAAGATTAACATTCATAAACAATTGCATACTATATACATATATGACATAATTATAATAAAAAATTATCTATTGATTCATAGTGTAACACAATTTTAAGAGAAAATTTATTAAATTTAAACGAAATAATTTTTGATAATCTATTATATTGTTATTTATTATTATATACTTAGAATTTTAAATAATCAATTGAATTAAATTAAATATTGGCTTTCTATTTAAAATTTTTACTTTTTATATTTTTTAATTTCATATTTAGAAGTAATTAGAATTTTTATTTTTTAGAAGTTTTAATTTCCTTTTTAAAATATTTTAGCTTCCTATTTTAAAAATTTTACTTTTTAGATTTTTCTAATTTCATATTTAGAAATAGTTTAAAATTTTGACTTTTTAGATTTTCTAATTTTCTATTTAGAATATTTTTATAAGATATTAATTTTTATTTTAAAATTTTTTCATTATGACAGTTGAGTTTTCTAATTTTTTATTTAAAAATATTATTTGATATGATAATTTTCTATAATATAATGTAAAATGATAAAATATATTTATTTTATATATAATTATTTGACCAATAACAAATAATAATTTAAAATTAACTATGAAACTGAAATTAATAATATATATTAATTTAAAGAATTTATAATTATATTATTTTTTTTTAAAGTTATTCATGTTCTCATTTAAGATACGTATTGTATATACTCAATATAAATAAATTTCTTTTAAAATTTGATTGAAAAGATTCTTTTGTGTAATTTTATCTGATTACTTATCATATATCAATTTAATAATATAATGTTGAAAATCGTTAAACAACAATGGCTATATGAGAATCTGATAAATCTTAGATACAATGAGTGATAGTGTTAGAAAAGTCTTGTCCCCTCCAGACATTGTCAGCCTCTGTATATAGAGACTGTCATGTTAATGCCACTCATAATGTGAAAATTACAACTATCAATTTTAATTTTTCGTTACACTTTTTTTAAAAAAATTATGATTTTCATTACACTTTTTTTAAATTAAGTAACCATTTAACTGATATGGTTCATTCAGATGATTCACACATTGGCCTAATAATTTCTGCTTGTTCGATTATTAGGTGGTTGTCAAATCTTTAATAAATATTTTCTGATTTAGTCATTGCCCCACCTTCAAAACAATTATAACTTTTGTATCCTATAAATTAAGTTATTTTCCTAAGTATTTCATTATTTTATTAGGACTTATGGACTGCGGCTCTCATTGAATGAGTTTCTAAAAATGATTAGATTGAAATTGTGTCTTAGTTTATAATTTTAAAGCCTAAATTTATCAATGATAATAATAATAATAATTTCGATAACATATTAGGCATTAACTTTTTTCATGCTAATCAATAATTAATTTATTGATTTGTTGCAATAAGTGAGAGTAAAAAAGCTATTTTATTTTGGTATTATTTTTAAAAAATAATTTTATATTGACGAGATTTGAATTTAATATTTATTTTTAAATAAGCTTACTTTATTATTAGATTAACAAACTAATTAAAATTTTACTTTATTTATATTGCATAACTTTAACGTGAAATATCCCCTTCTAAAATCCTTAACCCATAAGTAACTGATAAAGATTGGGAAGAACAAGTCATAAAGCATAATCTGCCATAAATGACGTTGTCGATTGTTCATCATATCAGCAACTCCGTCAACTGAGTTGGAGCAGTTGGACCACTACTGGCAGTAGATTCAACGAGAGTTTTTTTTCTCTTTTTCTTCTTTGCTTGTGTAGCCCTTTGAAATAGGCCTCAGTTGAAAATTTCTCAAATTATCTATGAAATAAAAGACGATTTAAGGAGGTAATAATGTCATTATTTTAGATGAATAGAACTTACTAGATTAAAATTTTAATGGATCTTTATTCTTTTTTTTTCTTTCACTTCTAAGTTATTATAGACTAAAATGTCAATGATAATCTCATGATTTTATTATTTTTTACATAAATCTGTATTTATTTTCACATATTTCTATAATTTTATTTATTTTTTTACTTTAATGATATTTTTTAATTTTTCATTTAAATATGATTCTTTATATGACATTTATTATCATTTTTTTATATATTTGATTGGCACTATCATTAATGAAGTCATCAACTTGATTTTCTTCCAACAATTCAATTAGTCTTGCCTAAAAATAATAAGTTCTGACTTATTATAATTTATCAAATGAAGCATCTTTTCTTATATAAAATTTAATTATTTTTCGATATAATTGTATTTTTATAAAAAAAGATTAATATTTTTTAAATTATATCTAATATATTTGGTATCAATATAATTTACTATAAATTGCAAATTTTAATTTTTTATGTTTTATTGATATCTTGTATTTAATATTCATAAACTTAAATTATTCTTTTTTTTATTTTAAAAATACATTCTTAATGAAAACGTCATTTGAAAGTTTAATGGGTTTTATATAGATGTGATAAATTTTGACATGGCTCAAATTTATTTAAAAAATTGTTTCAATTTAAATTTAAATGAGACTTAAAATAATTAGATCTAAAGTTGATTCGATCGCTTTAAATTATTTCAATCTTAATATAATTTTAAATTATACAAATTTAACTCGATTTATTTAAAATTAAAAAATAATATTTATTTTATTTAAAAATTAAATTTTTTTAATGGTTAGACTCAATTAATTTGAAATTGAAAGACGGCTTAAATTTTTTCTTTGTATCTTAATTTGATTATCTGATTTAAGTTATTCGTAATTTATCCATAATATGAAGTAATCTAATTAAATTCAGTAAAAAATAATTAAAAATTAACTTAGGAGAATCCATCAGAACGAATTTGTTTGACACCTTTGATTTTGTTAATATTAAGCAATTTTGTATTTATTTTACAAAAACATTTTTTATATTGGCATGCTTAGAAAATTTGTATATAGAAAATATTTTTCTTATTAATGAAAAACTAAATTGCTTAATATTAACAAAATCAAAGGTGTTAATAAAGAATCCTCTCGAAATAAAACGGAGGCTAAATATTGGTAAATGATGCGACCTTTTTGTGCGACTTTGTGGGGGGTCTTTTACACTCCATGTTATGTCTCCTGAGCACCACCTCCAGCATCCGGTGTTTTCTTCGTATTGCCATAATTACCCTCGTCACCAATCAACCGTAATACGAATATAGATTCGCGTTGTAGCGAGTGGAGCCTCGATTACCGAGCCTAAAAAGTGCGGTCGGGGCTCGGACCATAATGCGGCAATATGCACCCTTTTCGACGCTGGCTGGGGGCACTCAGCCACGTGGCCCACTCAACAGAACCAGAGGGTAAAACAGACTATTCAGTGGAATTAATTAACAATAAGTACGTTTATTTGTAGGGCACTGTCCCGTCACTGCCAAATTAGCAGGGACCCCCAAAACTTTCTTCGAACTCTCACGTCCACTTCAAATTACCATTTTATTCCTGTTGGTCACTATCTTAAGTGGGCTGAAAACTAACAAAACTTGACTACTGAAGCTTATTCATTTATTAATCCAAATCTAAATTTAGATTTAGTTTGAATTTACTTGTTAAACAAGTCAATGGAGCATAATACAATCGTATCTACATAAAATTCATGAATTTAAACAATTTGATTATTGAATTTTTTTATTTGATGATATTTAAATTATTTTTTAAATTTTTATGCTTTCATTTTAAATCTCAATTAAAATAAATTTTAAAATAAATAAATTAAAATTTAATCAAATTTATCTCAATCCATAAAGTTACAAAATTATGATACTTATAATTTTAATATAATTATGTAATATTTATCTTTTTATATCTATAAAATAACAATATAATTTTAAGCACTATATTGTAAATATATGTTATTATTAATGAAATGGTCATGACTGGTAGGATAAATATTTATTTAAATTAGTGTTTAACATGCATTGTTAAAAATATTTATTTAATTGAATCATCATCAAGGTGAGTAATTAAATTGTTTATAACATTGCTTAGTTCATTTTATTTTCAAATCAATCATTGTTTTGGCCAAATTACAAAGGCAACGGAGGATTGACTTCGGATTTTAGTCGGGAGAAGGTACACATTTTATCAGCAAGGCTAATCTATGTATCTATTTTATATTAGTTATATAAAGCTTATTTAATCGAAAAATATTCACTTTAAAAAAATAATTTTTGAAAAATAATACTTTTAAAAATTATTTTTGTAAAAAATGAAGTTTTATATATTTGTTCCACATATTTTTTTGTCTTTAATAAGTATATTAATTTCAATTTCAATAAAGAATATTATAAAATATTATATTATCCATACATAAATATATTTGTCATGTTACAAAATTTATTTAAAATAGTTATAAAATATCTTAAGTAATCTCTCTAAAAAAAGACTAATTTTTTTTCATTTATTAAATAAGTTATTATTTATTATGTTTATAAAAGAAACATAAATATATAAAATTACCTAGAATTGTATTACTTAAAATCATTATAATTTTTTTGATATTTTCATTAATATTTTGAACACATATATATATATATATGTACATCAAACTCTCAATTTTTTTTGAGAAATATACACTTCTTGATATTCCTCTTAGTAATATATTTCCTCTCTAATAAATAATAAAATGATAAAAATAAGTGTAAATTACTTATGATTTTGTATTTTATTATATTTAAACACATTTAGAAATTATGGTATTTTAAAGTTTTTTTTCATAATATTTAGCTCAATTCTAACTTAAAATTTATTTCATTTTAAATGATTTTTTATGTTTGATTTACTATAAAATAAAAATAGAATTCATTTTAAATAAAGTGAATTTTGTGTTTGAGTTGAGTGTGTATTTTAATCAAATATTTTTTTTTATAAAAATATCTTTATATTTTTGAAATTTTTTATAAATATAAAATATAAAAGAAAGTGAAACAAAAAAGAGAAAAAATGAGAGAGAAATAATGAAAAAAAGGATAAACAATCAATAAAAGAAAGAAAAGACAAAAGAAAAAATCAAATATAAAAAGTTTTTTAATTAAAATATTTTTATTATAATGAAAAATCTTTATAATTTTAAAATTTATTTATAATTTTATCAAATTTGATAAAAATTATTTTAATTATAATCATTTATAATAATTTAATAAAATAAAATTTTAAATAAATTTTTATTTATATTAAACTCATAAAATATAAAATTATAAATAAATTTTATAAAAATTGTAAAATTAAATTTATCTTTAATCGATAACTTAATTGAATTATTAAATCAATAACTTGATTCATTTGGCGCCCTATATAATTGTATCCAGGTTAACATATTTTTCAAATACCTAAGTGAGATTACATTGAATGAGGGGTAGTTTGGTACATTTGACTGATCCACTATTGTCCTCTATTACCTCTCTCTCTCTCCCTCTCTCTCTTCTCTCTCGTTTAAAGGCTCGTTTCGTTTCTGGAGGTCTATTTATTCATTTACTTATTATTATTATTATTATCATCATCTGCGCTTGTTTTCTACGCTGTGCCTTCGTCTTCTTCTTCTTCTTCCTTGAAATCGAAACTTAAAACCCTAAAAGCTTAAAAAAATTAAAAAATAGAAGAAAAATTAGAAAACAAAATCGCAGATGATTTCTCTCCTTCGTCAGATATGGAGTTTGATGCCGTGACGATTATTGCTCCGCAACACCAACAGCAACAGCAATATCATCATCATCAGCAGCAGGAGCTAACTATGTGCTACCTCCGGTAACTCTCCATTTTTCGATATCTCCAAAACACCTCTTCTTTTTTTTTTTCCACTTTTTTCATGCTTCTCTTTACTTTGTGTCACCGCCGATTACGGGTTTCTTGTTTTTTTTAAGCAGCTGTTTTTTTTACTATTTGAGTTTTTTTTTCTTACTGTTAGTTAAAACTTATTTAATTATTTTGGAATTTATAATACGGATGATGACTGAGTTGGAGAAAATAGCGCGTGCGTTAAGCTGATAGGCGATGATTTTTGTTTGGGGAAAAAAATGGACTCTTATGTCGTTTTTAATAATATGGTATTATTATTATTATTATTATTATTATTATTAAGACTGTTCTTAGTTAATAGGATTGCAGATTTAGCTTTCATATCTTCCCATGTTATAGGAAGGAAGGTAGGCTTTTTCATTTTCCTCAAATAAAAAAAAAAAAGTAGGCTTTTGTTTTTATTTTTTCAGCGGTAAAATGGGTTTAATCTTTACTGGAAAAAATTGAATGTGCTATGAATAAGTTTAATTAATATTGTGTTGAAGGTCTTTTCAAAAAAAAAAAAAAAAACTGTGTTGAAGACGATATTAAAAATGTGAAATCTATTTTATCTAAACATTATTTATCAGCCAAAATGTTGGGCCTACTGTTTAAGTTTTTTCCCCCATCTTGTATTGCATTTCGTTAATTTTTCCTTAAAGAAAAAAAAAAATAAAGAGGTGACTTTAATTTTGTTACGAGGAAATGGTGGAAAATAGCAAATTGAGGCTTTTTAAGAATTTTTTTTGGTTCTTGTAAAGCTGATACCTTTATTTTTAAATTTTAAATTGAATTGCTCAAGTATTGTCATTTGATTTGGTGGTCTTTTCAGGGGATTAATTCATCAGGTGAAAGCATTCCATTTTATTCTGGTCCTGTCGGGTACCTTCTTTTGCCTGGCTTCATGCGGACCGTGCTTGATCAATGGGATGCAGAAATCACCTGAGCATGATGGCTGTGGGTACTATAGAGATGATCGTGCTGTGGGTTTTCAAGAGATTGTTGTTGCTGATGCTAGTTCAGGCTATGGCGCAGAAAGTCCAGCAAATCACTTTAGTATAGAGAGTATTTGTACTGATTCTCATTTGTTCTGCTTTCCTTCAACATTGCCTGGTCTTCCATCTAAAGAGCATAAGTGTGAAGCAGATGCTTTAGAAATTTCTAGGAGTCAATCTGATACTCTGTCTTCTGTAGGATCAATTCAGGGTGGCAAAGGTGCTAGTAACAGGAGCTGGTTGTCAGATTCTGGAACTTTTGAGTTATTAAATGGGAAGATTGTTTCTTGCTCTTTGAATTCCATGGTAGATGCCAATCATTTATCATCCCTGCAAATGCATAGTGCTAATCAAAATGATATTTCTTCCTGTAGAGGTGCTTTACTAATTAAGAAGACCAAAAGTTTAAGGATGAGCACAAACTCTGAGATGACTCAATCTAGTTCAATTGATGTTTCTTCATCACTCCATATAGAAATTAGCCCTCCGGTACTTGACTGGGGACATAGGCATTTGTATTTTCCATCAGTAGCTTTCTTATCAGTAGCTAATATGCATAGTGACAGCATTTTACATGTCTATGAACCGTTTAGTACAAACATACAGTTCTATCCCTGCAGTGTCAGTGAGTTTTTTCTAGGACCTGGAGAAGTAGCTTCACTTTGTTTTGTATTTTTACCAAGATGGCTGGGCTTTTCCTCAGGTCATTTGATCTTGCAAACAAGCTCTGGTGGTTTCTTGGTCCATGTTAAAGGCTATGCTGTTGAGTCGCCTTATAAGATTAGTCCTATTGTAAGCCTGGATGCTGCTTCTGGTGGACGATTGATTAAGAATTTGTCTTTGTTTAATCCTTTCAATGAAAACCTCTACATAAGGGAAATAAGCGCATGTATATCGATTTCTCAAGGGAATGTTTCCCTTCACACTGAAGCAATCTGTAGCATAGAAAATTTTCAGGATCCTGATGGCCCTAGTCTGCTGACTGTTAATGACTGGTTGGTTGTGAAGAGTGGCCAAATTGGTTTTCCGTTGATGTCTATGAGGCCCCGTGAAAATTGGGTGATTGGTCCTTATGGTAGTGAATCTGTCATAGAAGTGGACTTCTCATTTGAGTCTGAAGCACAAATTATGGGTTCTTTTTGCATACAGTTGATAAGGTCTTCGCAAGATAAGTCTGATATGATTGTGGTTCCTCTTGAAATTGGTCTGGATGGAAAAGTGGCATATGATGGTATTGCAGGTTCAATTTCAGTTTCTTTTGAGATTCTGGTGCCATGGGATGCTAGCAACACTGTGGTTGCTATGTCTTTGAGAAATGGATCTCCTCATGTTTTGAGGTTTGTCAAGATTAGTGAAGTATCTGCAACAGAAGTTTTCCTCATCAAGTACATTCAAGGGCTGCTACTTTTCCCGGGCACTGTTACACAAGTTGCTACAATTACTTGTACTCAGTTGCTTGTCGAATTATTTGACTATCACCCTGAATTATCCAATATATACAATAATTGCACACTAGTTCTGCTGACAAATGACTCAAGTAATCCTCAAATTGAAATCCCTTGCAAGAACATAATCCGTATTTGTTTGAGGCATCAAAAGGATTCATCTATGGTATTGTCTCATCAATCTGAAAAGGCTGAATCTGGCAATAGAAGGACAGGATCACTGGGCAGTGGTCCACAGTTCCCATCAAAGATCACGGTATGATCATTCTTACCCAACTTTCCCAATTTGTGGCATTCTTGATGAATAATTTACCATGATTGGTGCTGGATCTAAGTCTTCTTTTGGTTGAAATTTTCTATTTGATTATAAGCTGATGTTTCTCAAGTGACGTCGAATGAACAAGGAAAATTGTAGAAAACCGTTGAGGTTTGGCCTGTTACACTATTTAGTCATCCCATTTTTTTTATTATATATCAAAGCCTTAGTCTTGCAGTTAAAGATAGAAATTTTGTTGTCATTGGCTAAAAATGGGTCAAGAGGAGGTTTGAAACAGTTTAGTTTAATATGCTATGTAGAATGCTGAACTTGACTAAGTGATTGAGTTTTGAATAAGGTTGGACCAAAGTTTATAATAATGTAAGCTCTGGGAGCTTTTTGTACCTTGACTAAATCAATAGGACTCTGCTTATGATCTGCAATTTATGCATAATAATATCTTTTATTGATAATTTGCTTGGCGTCCATATTGGATGAATCATAATAGAACGAAAATTTTCATGGCATACCCACATAATTTGCAAATTGATGTGAACTGTGCAGGTCTCTTTTGTTTGCAAATAAAATGTGTATGAAAGGAAAATTTTTGTTCTACTATGTGCATGGTGGTGCATGGTGTTGCTCCACAATGTTATGTTAATGCCTTTAGCTTCTCTGTATTATGTGTTATGTTGCCTCTGCAATCCATGTTTAATGCCATATAAGGGATATGGTTCAATTGCTGCATGTGGCTTATGTGACTATTAGGTTATGCTTGTAATAGAGTTATGCACCATCCTTGTGCATTTTATAACCAAAACAAAGAAAATAATGCGATGAGTTGCTGATAAATTGGTAATATATAGTCATTACTCTGTTTTCATTGTTGCTTGAGCTGTGTTTTTCATACCTTTTTGATTGTTCTATAGCCACTGGTTCTTGCGTGCTAAAACAGAATCTCTCATATATCATTATCAAAGGCCCTAGTCATAGTGATTAAAGACGCAAGGCGCATTAAAGCGCTAATTAGGCGCAAAAATAAATAATAAAAAATTTTTTATCATTAGACTATTAATAAGGTAATATAATATTATAACTATTAATATTCAAAGCACATTTAGTAGTAATAATAAAAAAATACAGAGAAAAAGAGAACTTAATAAAAATTTTAAGTCATAAACACACAAGACTCTTAAGCTTCCTATGATCGTTTCTCCTTTTTCTGTTTGTCAGCAACTTCTTCTTCTTCTATTTTTTTTTTCGCTGGAGCAAAGTTTCTTCCTCTTCTCCTGTTTTTTCGGCAATTTCCTTCTTCTTGTTCTTCTATTTTTTTGGCGGAAGCAGATTCTCTTCTTGCCCTAACTTTCTGTTCTTTTCTTTTTTACTGCTGGAGCAAATTTTTTGTTTCCTTTCTTTTGTTTTTTCATGAAATAATCAAGTGTGGTGAGATCTACCAAAAGTGTTTTTTTAATTTTTAATCAATAGTTTAGATTTACTCACATAAAAGAAAAAAAAAACAAATATGCAAAGATTGTCACCAAGGCGCGCCTTTACGGTCCAAGGCGCACGCCTTTGTAACAGCGCCCACCTTTGGCTTTCTAAGGCGCAAAGGTTGGCGCTTGGCGCGCCTTATGCCTCAGGCACGCTTTTAACAACTATGCACCTAATCTTACTTTTTGAGAAGTTTGGGCAATAACATTGTCAATTTTGAGGTGGTTAATTTACTCATGAGGTTTTGTTTTGCGCTCACTTGTACTAGCTACATTTTTGTTTGATTTAGGCGGGATTAGTACATGGAATGTTATACGATTAGATGTTATATGATTGTAAAATCTAGGTTAAGTTGAATGGAAATTTCTATAGAACAATAATTTGACTGACTAGTCTATACAGCAATAAGTGCTGGCTAATAAAAAACAATATATTTATAAAATTAGCATGATAGAGATGAGAATGCTAAGGAAGATGTGTGGAAATACAATAAAATAGAAGACAGAGTAAGAGTATACTTAAACCAAGTGTGCACTTGCACATGTTTCTGAATGTGTGTTCATCTGCCTTTACACGAGTACTCTCTGAAACAAGTATACAAAGGTATTTGCAACCAAGAATTTTCAGATCTCAATATTTGCATGTTGTCAATTAATACCCTATTTCTTATTTCGTGCTGGACTATTCATTGATGTTTCATAATTTATGCGCATAATGACTAAGATACTGGTGTGGATTTATATTGAAGGAACTGGAAACCATCAAAGCAGATGAATTTGTGTTGGAGAATTGGAAATCTCAAGGTACTGCAAGCCCCCTATCTGTGCTTGATGGGCATGAAGTACTCTTTCCAATGGTTCAGGTTGGAACTCTATGTTCGAAATGGATCACGGTAAAGAATCCAAGTGAACAGCCAGTTGTAATGCAGCTCATTCTTAACTCAGGAGAAATTATTGATGAATGCAGGGGAACTGATGGTTTTATGCAGCCCCTTTTATTCCGTAGTTCGGTTCACAATGAGTTTACTGCAACTAGGTATGGGTTCTCAATGGCAGAGGGTGCACAAACCGAGGTCTATGTTCATCCTTATGGCAAAGCATCATTGGGGCCAGTTTTCTTTCATCCTTCAAGTCGATGTGAATGGACAAGTTCTGCCCTGATAAGAAATAATCTTTCTGGTGTGGAGTGGTTGTCATTGAGGGGAATTGGTGTATCACTTTCCCTTGTCCTGATTGAGGGGTCTGAGCCTGTTCAGACGATAGAATTCAATCTCAACTTGTCATTTCCTCTAAACACCTCTCCTCAAGAGCTGTTATTTCACACGGAAGAGACCGCTTATGCTTGTTCTCGCCCATTAGCAAAAGAGCTGTATGCCAAAAACATAGGAGATTTACCTCTTGATGTGAAAAGTATTGAAGTTTCTGGAACAGAGTGTGGGTTGGATGGGTTTATGATTCATAATTGTAATGGTTTTTCACTTGAACCAGGCGAGTCAAGAAAGCTTCTCATATCATACCAATCTGATTTTTATGCAGCAATGTTACAAAGGGATCTTGAACTGGGCTTGGCTAGTGGAATTTTTGTGATACCCATGAAGGCAAGTCTTCCTTTGTACATGTTCAATCTTTGCAAGAAATCTGTATTCTGGATGAGACTGAAGAAATTCTCTACAATAGCACTTCTTTCTGCTTCCTTGATGTTTTTGATCTTTTGTTGCATATTTCCCCAAGTGATGAATTTTGGATGCCAGGATTATTACCATAAGAGTGAGAAAAGTGTCATTACAACAGTGAAAAGTTCTGGAAAATCTGCTCGCATGCATTGTAGCCAAAAAGACAGTAAGTTCTCCTCCATGCCAGATGAAATGGATGGTCTACGAAGATCAGTTGCAGAAGGCAAAGCCTCAAAGCAGTCATCTGGCTTTAAATGTCCTGATGGTCGGCTTGGAGGCCTAGAGCAGGGTATAATTGTGCAGAATGTAATTGTGCAGAATGGAATATCAATTCCAAACAGTCACAAAGTTGTACCATCTTTGTTGTCAAAATCTGCAACGGTTGAGAATTCTAATGCACTTGAATCTTCCCAACCTTGTAACCTTACTGTCAGGATAGGTAAAGAGAAAGGAAGAAGGCGAAGGAAGAGAAAGGGTGTTACTGCAGGTTTAACAGGCCTCTTTGAAGTCTCAAGTAGTCAAAGTGGGAATTCTACGCCTTCATCTCCATTGTCCCCTTTAACATCTGTAACTCCTAATCGTATTAGGTCACCATCTCCTGACATGGACCCCGTTGAGGCTAGAAATCCATTCACTCAAGTGACTGTCCAACAGCGCGGGAAGGTTCAAGCAGCTGAACCTGCTTCAAAGGAAACTGTATTGGAGCACAAAGTTTCTTTCTGCAGTAATAATTGCTTTTCTACTACTTCAGAGCAGCTTTCAGTGCCAAGAAAAACTACTGCTAAACCTCTTTTATTGCCTTCTGCGACTTTTCCTTCTGCGGGTAGCACCTTACCCAATCACTCATTCGCTTCTCCTCCAGCTTCAACATCTACAATTGCTCCTCATGCTCGAGCTCCTGGACCCAAACTTTATAACCAGAAAAAGGTAGAAGGAAAAGTAGGTGATGAATATACTTATGATATCTGGGGTGACCATTTGTCAGGACTCCATTTGGTAGATAGTTCAAAGGATGTTGCAACCAAGAAAACCATTGCAACAGAACACAATTCCAATAGCTTCTTTGTAAGGGGTCCGCAGGCACTTGTGATAAAGTCTCGACCAAAATCTGTTAGTTGCTATCAAGAAGAGGGTTAATGATAGTTTGCCAAATAATTTTAAATAACTTAGTGCGTCAAGATATTTCTCTAACTTGCTGTTTTAAAATTTCCAGAAGTTTTCTCCTTTAGTTAATGACAAGCTGTCATAAAGTTTTTGTGCAACGAATGATTCCTCATTGCTTCTTAGTTTTCTGTTACAAAAGTCCATCTTAACATTTTACGTAGGTATTGCGTCTAACTTATCCTCAATATTTTTGAGAAAAGGTCTTTTTGTTGGCCTGCTCATTAGTTCCCCGGACCCCGACACAAAAATATTTTCTAGTTGATGACAATAGGTGTTATTCTTAGTATTTGCAAATACAGAAGGGAACAAAGAGAAAGCGACCGTTGCATCGCAAGCTGGATAACTATCTTTTGATCATAACTTTGAACGCTAACAAGCCTAACTCGGTGCTTGTTATGACAGTTCAAATAGTACTTATCACCGGTTACAGTTTCACTTTTTTTTTTTTAATCCCATATAAAAAGTGTGCACATGTAAAATTATACTTTTTTCTTTTTTAGTTATTTTTGCTTTCTGAGCAAGCAAACCATGAATATTAATCATCCTCCAGAACTGAGCATGAGAAGACTTTTGTATGGTCCATTTCTTGTTTGTAGAATGGTTTCTTGATAACATGACTCACTAAAGTTGGTTCTATTCTCCTTAAGAATCCTTGGCAATTACATCTATGTTATGTTTATTCTTTTTGTGCTTGTATACGGTTAAATACATGCCAAAAGGCTGGACCAGTTTCAGGAAATGAAGTAAACTTTCTATTGGTGGAGCAGCAGGAGTTTGCTTTCTTCTTTCTAACTAGAGCTCTTTGACACCACTTCGTATAGTTGTTTGTTAACATTATGTCTCAGGTTGCACTTATCTTCAAATAGGTCATGCATGTTGTGAAATTATCTACAGTTCTCTGTTTGAGGCTGGGACTAATTCTGCATGAAGTATATCTGATTCTCCATAAAACAAAAAATTTAAATTACTTCACTAACAAAGTTGTATTGAATATTCTATCATCGAGCATCATTTATTCCTTGAGTTAGGAAACCTGCTGTTTTACATCCTAAAGAGATGATTATAACAATAGTGCTCCAAAGACCCTATCTCTATGGTTTGGTTTCCTTGTGGTATTAATAAAATTATGATTGCTGTGCTACATGTTCTCTCCATTTAAATAAAGCTATCTGTTTTTGGCTTGTAGTAAATATCTAACTTGATATGTGGGATAGTACGCTTCATAAATATGCTTGTAATGTGACGGGAAGTAGACTTGTATTGGATGCAACTAGAAGTTTATATAAACTCACGGCGCTTTCTTGTGGGTTTAATATGCATAACATAGTTGCTATGAGCTGCTGCTGCTTCTAGTTCTAATTATAGCAGGTTAGCTTCCTTTTATAGTACAGGCTTAAGTAACTTTGTGCTTGAGGTGAATATTCTTCATGTGGACTGAATATCAATGGTTAAATATGGTTGGAATATAGTGTGCTTGATCTTGTGATAAGGTAGCTAAGTAGCTAGAACAGGCAGCAAAAGAATCATAAACCCTAAACATGTTTTAGGGTTTCAATGTCTTGCATTATGCCCTGTGAGGACACCCGTTTTTGGCAATTTTGCTCTGAATTTAACTCACTAAGTCGTCAACATCTCAAATTATTTGATTTGACAAATAAATGGTTAGGGTATTTATTAATTTGATATGTAAAATTATTTTAATTAGTTAATAACAAGTTCTGATTAATTATTTTCACGTATATACTTTATAATAAATGTTTTGTTTTTATTAATATTTATGAATATATTTAAATACTAATATGCAGATTATTTAATAATTTAATATAAAAACAGTCAAGCATGACTTGATTTGATTCTGACTTGTTATATGATAATTTTAATATATTTAAAAGAATTTAATTTTTTAAAATATTTATAATAAAACTAAGGGATTTTATTAATTTAACATTTATTTTAAATAAAATAATTATATTACTAAAATGAAAGAATTTTATTATAGATTTTTCTTTTCTTTTCTCTCACATGATTGGTTTCAAAGGAGGCCTAATTATATTCTCTTCAATATAGTACTCATCCTTTGCAAGCCGCTCATCTTTGTGATTTGTTTCATCCTTTTTCTATCTGCATTTGCTGACTTTGTTCGCGAGCCTTCACTAACAGTGAATCAGTACTCTCAACTCTAGCTCATGTCAGGTGAAATTCACACACATACAAAAAAAAAAAAAAAAAAAACCTATTACAGATAGCATGCTTAGTTAGTTAGTTGTGATAGGATACTGTGATTATCCAAAAACAATGAAGCTTAGAAGGTAGTGAGCAAAGCAGGAAATAGAAGGATGCTGGTAGGTGGAAATTTGAATCCTATTCTGTACTAAGTTTATTTCTTTGTGATGGTTTGCTGAGTTAACGTGTAACTGCTACAAAAACTAAAAGAACAAAAAGGCAGCTGGTTTAGCGTGATCATCAATATGGGAAAGCATATCAAGAAGCATTAAACTTCATTGACAGTGATCTTCAATATATACTACATGCATAATTGGTAGTTTCTGTTTGGAGAAGGAAAGAGGATGAACTCATGGCTAATGGATCCTAGTAACCACAATGCTGTGAAACTGGTTTTTCATGGTTTATGTGGTGGTAAAATGATTAAGTCTATGCTGATGGGAAACTGCTGTTTCAACCGAGTCTTGCAGCTGCTGTATTTTTAGCATACTAATCGGACTCCCTTCTCATTAATTTTTAATCACTCTCTCCAAAATTGAAGATGTTTGAAGTGATAATCTTTCCATCTAAATGCAACAGAAGTTTTAAGTATTTCTAATAGATGACTGGCATTTTAAGAGGCCGTGAGAATGCAAGGCTGATAATCAGCAAGAGATTGTTTCTTCGCTGTTTTGAGTATCAGTTGAGTTTTCAAAGTAATTTAGCATGGAACCTGTTTAAGTTTAGCGGAACAAATTTCTGCTTGCGTGCAATAGCATGGGTGCATAATGACCTAATTACTGCGTGCCATTACTATAATTTAAGGCGGAAAGGACACAGACAGATAAGACGATTTTTGGTCCATGAAGTTGTTGATGTTGACAAAAGAGTGCATATGTTTTGCTAAAAGCCAGCGACTGGACAAAAATAACAGCAATTCGGAGTGCAAATAATGATTATTTGTTGGTAGTTTCTGCGGACCAAGTTTTTGTTTGGCTTACTCTTAAGAGCTGGAAAAACCCAGAAAATTAATAACAGAGACAGAATCATATCTTCCAATCATCAAGCTGTTTGTAGTCTCATTTTGTGTTAATGGGTTAGCAAGTTGGTGCTGTTCTTTCTTTCTATTTTATGCTTTTAACCAATGTTGCACGAAAACGGTCGGCGAAAACATTTTAACATTTAATTTTTTTTATAAAATAAGTGTATGACTAAAATTAAAATGTACATGCTTGTTAGCTTCTAACTTCCTAGAAATGTTTCGAACGTGTCATTTGTGTGCAAATTATCAAACTCTTAAGAATTTTTGGTATCTTTTCTTGTATAGTTAGATTGGATTTTGGGATCCATTAGAAGTGGTCCAATTAAAGGGCAAATACAGAGTGTGATATATCATCGGAGCCCATGTGATGTTCCTCTTGGGTACTTTTCATATTCTAACAAAGGTATACGAAACAACGTAACAGTGAGGCAATAACTGCATTCTCTGTACAAATTTATGGAGGAAAACAGTTAGGAAGAGTTTACATCACCAGAGTGAATTCTCTCCAGGATTGACATCATGAGTTGGTAACACTAGCCCAAAAAGGTAGTAATTCCGTATGGATTGCACTTTCATTGTTTACTCCATCATCAATTTGCCTATTCAATGCGAGGGGGAATGTGGAACTTGAACTCATAATTTAAGACAAAATCAAGAATTGCCCATTAGTGACAAAAGAATGAAAAATTAGTACTCTACACAACTTGGTGATTTATTATTTTCAATCCTAATATTGATTTTTTGATAGTCTGAATTTCCTAGCCAAGTTAAAACATTGGTTTATCTAACAAAATTCCAAATGAAAATCTCTCTCTCTCTCTCTCTCTTTTTAACATTTGATATCTTTTTATTTCATTTATTTAATAAATATTTTCAAAACTAATATCCATGTATGGCCCATAAAATCAATGAAAAAACTGCTCTTTCGATTGAAGACGTGAAGATTTGCAGTGGGCGTGGGCTACTCCTTGGGGCATCCATAAATAACAAACATTAAAGGGTTTAGCAAGGCCAATTGATCACAATCACCTTCCACACCCAACCAACCAACCAATCAAATTGGAAAGACACGAAATTGAAAAGCAATTTCTCTATCTTTATAGGCTGTTTTTCCAATGGCGCACTGATTGTATTTCATGTGAGATGCCGGTCAATCATTGTGTCCTTAAAAAAAATTCAGTTAAGAGTCTAATTATTTATTTAATACTTTTATATCTTTTTATTTTTATCAAAATTTCAAATTTTACAACTTTCTTTTAAATAAAAAGAACTGTTATTATACCCTATTAAGACAAAGTAAATATTATAAAATAAAATTTTCTTTTACCGTATTTAACTTCGAGCACATGACATCGTAGTCTTAAAATTAATCGGATATTATTGAATTAAGGTTCATAAATCATAAGTAATATTAGAAAAAAAAATGACCATTATATATAACTTGTTGGTGTATGGTTTAACGCATAAATAAATAACTAAATAAATAAATATATATATATATATATATATATATATATATATATATATATATATATTTATATATATATATTATTTTACCACATGTTTTGCACTTTAAATTGTATATTATTTTTATTTTTAAAAAATATAATATTTTCTTATCAATATTCTATCTTTATCTTTAATTATGACATAAATTGATTGATAATATGATAAGAAATGACTTTTTATAGTTGCAAGGTCATCAATAATAAGTTTGTTAATTTCTAGTGAAGAGACACTAAACATGTACTCTTACAAGAAAGAGTAGTATTAAAAAAATATTGAATTTCTATTTTTGTGGTTGATCCATCTTATTCATCTTTAAATCAAAATATTTATAATATAAAGTATTGATGAATTTTTTTTATTTAAATTTTAATGATGGACGCATTGATGAATTTTTTTTCTATTTGAATTTTAATGCTTATATATAATATAATAATATAATAAAATTTTTATACTTAAACTAACTTTTAAATCAAGAGTAATTCAATCGATTAAAAAATTCTACCATCATCTGTGCTTATATATATATATATATACACACACGTGTAACAAGTTTCAAGATATGATAAAAAGACTAAGAGCAAGTGATTCTCTAATCAAGTGACTAAGGAGTGATGTCCTATAACTCTATATTTTCAAATTTAAATTTCACCAATTCATAGCTAAAATGATAAAAGGCTATACAGGCAAGTGATCTTTAGTCAACTGGCTATGTGGTGATGTCCCGTGATTCTATGATCCCAAATTTAAGTTTCACCAAGTTTAATGGATTTCTTTCAATAGAAATTTGTGTTAAATTTTTTTTTTCTTTCTACTAACACCAATCATTTATTCGTGGTATTCATATAAGAGCATTTAATCATACAATCTGTTAAAAAAAAAAAAAAACAGGTAAAAGACAAGGGAACAGGATGTGGGATTTTATACCAATGAGTGGAGAAGAGGATGTGATTAAGGGTGAGTAAACGGGGTATTCAGTCGGTTCGGTTCGGTTTTTACACAGATTTTTTTTACGTTTCTTTTTTTTCCTCTTTTTTAATCTCTGCATGCTTCTGCCTTTTTGCAGAAGAAATGGGCTTAGCGTTATAGGACTTGCCCCTTCACTAACCAATGAGCTGAGCGCTATGCTCGATTGCGGAGGTGGCCCCACCCGCCCTTCTTGTTATTGGGACCATGGTCACCATGCTACAATTTTCTTCTTATATATATGACATAATATTGTAATCATTTTGCAATTTCTTCATTTTACTTATTTACCTATTATTTAAATATTTATTTATTTTTCACAACATACATATTGTACTGTATTTTTATATGCCTCAGTAGTTATTTTCTAATTCATTTTATTAAATTTATAAGTAAAATCATTAAGAAGAAGAAAGTTATAGTTTTTTTTTTTTTTGTAAGAGTTTCTAGGTTCCAATAGAAATTGATCCATTTAATAAAATGTTTAATAAAAAATAATTATTATTGACTTTAACATTGTTAAGGTAATGTTTTTATCTTTTTTAGATAATATTTTGAATGATAATAGAATTTTAAAAAATTATAAGATTGTGTTTAGAGTGTTTTTGTAGCTAGAATTTGTTCTCCAAGGTTAAAAAAAGGTTCAAATAGCAAAACCAAAAAGAGCCATTAATTAAGCCAAATTTTGAAGAATGAAAGAAACTCCAAGTTGAAATCAAGAATATTGAAGAGATGTCTTGCTGAATTAGAGCAATAAGTGATGAAGAAATGGTCTTTTGAAGATGTGAAAAGTAAGAGTCATGAAGAAAGAGCAGATGGAGAAGAAAGGACAAATGCAAAAATTGGAGTCTGAAAACTTAAACAGTCACTGAAAAAAAACAACAATAGCCATCAGTATGATGCAATTACCTTTGGAAAAAGGTGGTTAGAAATGCTTATCTCTTTTAAATATTTTTATATGAGCTCAACCAGCCATTAAAAAAATTCATCGGCCATTGAAAAATTTCAACAGCCATTAAAATATCAATGGCTAATTTTTGAAGCTTTGCCTATATGAAGGCTTCGTATATGAACTTAAAAAGTAACTCAATCCTTAAAAATTTTTAAGTGCTAAAGCCTTTGAGCTTATTCAATTTGAAAAATGCTAAACATAAAGATAGATCAAGAATGAAGTAAATTTAGATATTTTTATGCACTAATTGTATTTATTGCTTATTAAGAGACTTGAGAACTTATTTGAATAATACCTTATAAAGTAGAAATAATTAGTGTTAAGCCATAAAAGCATTAAGTAGTTCGAACTTATTAAAAGAGAGTTGATGAGTTCTCTAAGAGCGTAAAAGAGAGTCCTTCTTTGAGCTCTAAAATGATTAGTAGAAGACATAAATAGAAATTAGGGAGAGGATATAGCTTAAATAGGTTGAACTTTATAAATCACAGTATTTTTTTTTCTTTTATTCGAGAGAAAGAATCTAAAAAATATATTTACACTACAAAAAGAAGTTAGACACTTACAAAAAATTTTAAAATTTTTCAAAGCATCCAATTTGCCGTTTCTTGAATTATCATCTTATCTTCAAGATAAAAACAATAACTAAAATCATATATTTAAGTAAACATAAAGCGGAAATTTTACAATTTTACACAACTTATAAGTTATGACATGTAAGCAATATGATGACAAATAAAATTAATGTCAACTAATCATCCTTATTGTTGTTATTACTTTTATTATTATATTATTTATTATGATATAAATTGATTAAATAAATTAATTAATCAAAAAGAATAAAAACTATGTATGAAGGACTGGTATGTTTAACATTGTTATTGTACAAAATTTGATTTTTTAAGAATAAAAATAAAAAAAAAATTCTCTCATAAGTGATTTTAATTTTTTAATATGTCATTCATTTCAAATGGATGGTTGAGATTTTATTAAAAGAATTATATATAAATTTTCAAGAAATGAATAGTTTCATGATAATATTAAATCTCAACCATTTATTTTGAAATAAAAGGTGAAAATTGTTTTAACATAATAGTTCATGTTACTTAAAATATGAAAGAATTTTAATATATTTTTATTAGTAAACATTTGTTATTGATATAATTTTTAAATATTAAATTCTGTTGTGACCAGCTTTCTATTCACGAAATTCATAATACAAAATTTATAATTAATATTCTTTTAATTTGTGTCTAAAATGAGATATTTATAATAGCAAACATCCCATGGCGACAATGATTTCGAAGGCATGACGCATGGGTTGCATTTCATCATCAAAGTTGGATATGTGAAGAAGACGGATGTCTTCCACTCATTCACTTTCACTTTTCATCAGAAACACACCAGAGTGGCAAAGTTGAAAGTTTGTCATCAAAATAAAATTTTTCTTTTTCAAGCTTTTTTTTTAAAAAAAAAAATTATTTAAATTCATATGTTGATTAAGCTTTGATTAAGAAAATGATTATTTGTGTAACTAAGCACATATGAAGTTCATAAATTTTAATTAATTTTAAGTTATTAATTTAATTGCTTTAAGCCTGACCAAAAGGTTATTCAATGATGTTATATGAGTACACTGTGAGCATGTGAAATGCAGAGTCACGTGCTTCTATATGATAGACCATGCAATGCACTTAATTGTACTTCCTTTATTATTGTTATATTATTTAATGTATTATTAATCTTTCAAACTCTACTTTTGAGCATTAAGCAATCTTTTTTCCTTATAAATGATCTTAGATATCTGCTCTCAAAAAAATAAAAAATTTGATGGATTACCATTTCTACGTTTGTTTTTGGATATAATTAAGCATAATAATTATAATTCATTTTTAAAGAAGATGTTATCTGTGCTATTATTGTTATATTTAGATAATGAAAGAATAATATATGTTTAACTATTTTATACATGTCATATGTTTAATAATTTGATGCAATATTTCAGCAATAGCAAAATATTTTGTGATATTACTATTATTTTGAGAATAATTATGTGATGGGAGATTTTTTTTTTTTTGTCCTTTTGGTAAAACTCCTATTTGTAATGTGGACTCGGAAACTCCCACGTGAATAGAAGATGGTGAACCATCGCATATAATTTAGTTAAAATTTTATTACCTAATTTAAATTTGGGACAATTAAATAACAATATTTAATGAATAATAAAATCTCAATTATTAAATTATCGAGCATATGGATCAACTAGCAATGAGCTAATTTAACTTAATTAGTGGTTTCAAATTCGAGGCATGAATATGCAACTTCACTAAAATTTTGTGAGAGAGATTATTGCCCTAAACAATAATCTTACTTGCCTTAAATTTAAATTAATTAGTGATCTATGAATTTTTGAATACTGAATAATCATTACCCAAAAAAAATTTCAACTATTAATTTTCTGCTTAATATTTCAGATTTATAAAGAGATTAAATGACCCCCAACTCTTAGATTATATTTTATATAACAAGAATAGCTCTTTTTTCATAATTTACCAAAATTGATGAAATCTTCAATAATCATCAATGTACTTTGATTTAATTGCATTTTAAGATGTATACAAAATATAATTAATTCTAGGCACTAAAAGATAATAAAAACAATTCAGTTTCCATGTTGCAAACTAATTAAACATAAAAATAAATATAACACTAAGTAAATTGTTGACTAAGTTGATAATTGTCCTATCTATTGTCCCCAAGTTATGGATGCTTCCAATAATCATTTACAACAAATCCTTTTGGAATTTTCTCTTTTTTTTATTTCTAAAAAATGAAAATTCCAATTGGTTTATAATGCAATAAATCATTATGATATTCTATGTCATTGGGCTAATCACTTGATTATTATAATACTGACCTAATAATGCTGAAAATTAAGATTAAATATGATAACTCCCATTGTTTAAGTAATTGTAATTATTGATAGTTAAGTAGCATGTTAAAGTTCCTTAGTTTGAACGTTATCATTATTTAATTGCAGCCCTTTTTAAGTATCAATAATTACAATTGAATATTATGGCATCCGATATAAATAAAATAAATAACTTAAAAAAATGGATTAGCATAAGAACTTGCACTTGAGCAAATGGTGATTGGTTGTACTCATAAGTACTTACCACTTTGTTATTGGTTTTATCACTGTTGAACAAAATTTATCCCTCTATCTATATTCAATAAAATAGCTCAAATTCTGAGTTTTCAAAATTTTAACATACAAAATTTGTACTATGATAAAATATTTAATGAATCTGGTTAATGGAATAAAAATAATAAAAAAATAAAGATATTTATAGAATTTTTCAGATAATTAATATGATCATATTAAACTGTATTCATTCAAATTTTCTACTTTTTTTTATTATTTTATAATATATCTGATCAAATTTTATAATATATCCATTAAAATTTTATATCTCAATAAAAAAAATCTACATATAGCCTTAACATAGCTTCAGATGCCATGTGAATTTTATCTAAAAAAATTCTCAATAAATATGAAAATTTATCTTCCGCTGGGTGTCTTGGTATCTCTAGAGCTCTGTCAATGGCTTCGCTCTATTTCTGAACACACTTTGCATGCAAAGATGAACTCCTCAACTTGCATATATTATATATAATATCAAAATATCACAAATTAGGTTTTGTTTGATCAATTATAATAAGATGAGGCTTTGTTTTTGTTGGTGTCCATATGTTAGTGCTACCGTTACTGTTACCCTTTTCTTGAACGCATATGGAAACGAGTCCTCGTCGTTTGCTTTCTTCTTCTACTTCTAGCTCTCAACCCTTTTGTGTCTTTCTCCTCATTTCTCACTGTCGTCGAGATTTTGTTTCTTTCTATCTATGATCTTACTATTATAATAATAATAATAATAATAATAATAATAATAATTCATGTCAATTTTATATTCACACACAATTACAGTAACACTGTAGCCATTTCTGTTCCTTGGCTTCTTTGCTTTCAAGTTTCCCGCTCTCTGCTAAACCAAGAACTCTAGCACTTCTATTCTATCACTACTGCAATTTCTTTCTCTATTGTTCTTTTTTTGTTTCACATTATAGTTTATTGATTTTTGCTGCCATATTGTTCGTTGATTTTCAAGAGGGGAAAAAGATGAACACTAGAGTCCGCACTGCTCTTCAGGCTATGAAACCTCATCCAAACCATGATCAAGTAACTTTTCTTCTTCTTCTTCTTTGCTTTTCTTTTTTTTTTTTAAAGGACTTTTTTCCCCTTCCAGTTCTTGTTTCTGTGTATATGCATTCAAGAATTTTCATGGTTTTGGAGATGGGTTCATTTTTTTCCAAAGGGAAATGATGAATCTGTAACTGGGTTTTCAAGCTTAATTAGCTCAAATGGAGAAATGTGTTTTAATTCTGCTACTGACTTTTTTTTTTTTGAAGTTTCTTTGTTTAGTTGATTTTTAGATACAGATATAAGAACAAAAAAAGTACGCACTTTGGATCCAAAATCTGCATTAGGTCCTTTCACTCATTTCAAGAAAAGAATTGCTTCTGTTTCTGCTTCTGCTTCTGCTTCTACTTTTGCTTTTTTGCTTTCTTTTTCCCCCTCTACTTCCCGCTTGATTCTTTATATTTATTTATTAATTGCATTGTCATTGAAATTGTAAAGAAAGAGAAGATGGAGACTCGTGAAGGAAGTAGAGTAGCAGGTGCCCAGAAATCTACAGTTAATCGGCGTCGAGCAAACAGGGAAAGGAAATTGGCTTTACTGCAAGATGTAATAGTGATTTAGCTCTGTCCATTATATTGCAACTATTAGCTACTTTAGATATTCAGTTTTGATTGCTATGGTTTCAATATTCGCAGGTTGATAAGTTGAAGAAGAAGCTTAGACATGAAGAGAATGTTCATAGAGCATTAGAAAGAGCTTTTACTAGGCCGTTGGGTGCTCTACCTCGCTTGCCTCCATATCTCCCTCCATATGTTAGTCCAATTCCCCATTTCTATTTGTTAGATCTATGTTGAATTGAATTAATAGAGGATCAGTGGCATAGATGGAAGATGTAATCTTTAATTTTGGGCAGTTGTTCGATTCTTTAAATTTGTCCTGCAGAGTGAGTAATGTAGGGTCTTATTGTCTTTCAGACATTAGAGCTGCTGGCTGAAGTAGCTGTTTTAGAAGAGGAGGTCATTCGCCTCGAAGAGCAAGTTGTGAATTTTCGACAAGGACTTTATCAGGAAGCTGTCAACAGCTTCTCCTCCTCCAAGAAGAATGTGGAGAATTCTAATGATGCAATTGATCAACAACACCAATCTTCTTCAACTACTACAAGGCCGAAACACGCACGATCGAAGTCACTCTCACAAAATGAGCTCAGTAATTTTCCTACATTTGGAGGCAGGCCTCAACCTTCTCTTGCTAGAAGCACTTCAAGCAGAAAGCTACAGTCATCTGATACTGTCTTTGATCGACCAGCACATGGTTCCAATAGGATACCATATGGGAAACAAGCATCCAGTAAACCAAATTTCTCTTCCTTTTTCATGGATGATGGACAAGGAAAGGAAAATCGGTCATGTACTAATTCTGTGAAGGATAAGCAATCTCCAGACAAGAAAACTGCCAAAGTTTTGACTCCTCCAATGAAGATAATATCAAGCAAGCACAAATCCGAGGAGAGCTGCTTGGATCCTGCAAAGGTACATGTACAAAATCGATGAGCAATTTTGAAGAGAATGGTTGTATCGCTATGTTGTGATCTTTATAGTAGTCATTTTTCTATTGTTCAGTTAGAATGCAGATTAGTAGAGCAAGAAAGAGCACAAGAAAGCTCTTGTGGCTATTCAGATGATAGAGTATCAGAAACTAACATCACAGTCTCACCAAATAAGTTGTCTGAGGAGATACTGAAGTGCTTGTCCAGCATTTTGTTAAGAATAAGTATATATAAGGGCAAATCAGTAGAATCAGCGATTTTTGCCTCACGAGTAGAGTTAGTTTCACTAGAGAGCAATGAGGAAAAAGAGGCTTGGGATCCTTATGGTATCTCTGCAGAGTCCAGAACTAGAGATATTGGTCCCTATAAACATGTTTGTGCAATTGAAAACAGTTCAATTGATGTCAACCGCAAAACAAGTGCCTTGTTTTTGATCCGTAGGCTAAAGTAAGTTTATAGCTGTTTAATATTCTACTACTGAAGAATATATTGTCTGTATTCACTCTTTGTTCATCATTCCATTCAGGTTTCTACTTGGAAAGCTTGCCTTTGTAAATTTAGAGGGTCTTACCCATCAAGAGAAGCTTGCTTTCTGGATAAACACTTATAATTCATGCATGATGAATGTAAGGGTTCTGCCTATGCTGACTAAAGTTGAGATTGTCAATATGATTAATTTTGTATCTACTAAGATTTTTCTAATATGGTTTTGGGACTATAGTTTTGATTTTTTTTTTTAAATAAGCAAATAAAAAAAAAAAAATCATGACCATATGCCATGAAAATTAATGATAGGTTCCAGCGTATTTATTTACAGAATATACTATAATAATATTTCAGGCAATTTTGGAGCACGGGACACCCAATACCCCTGAAGTGGTTGTAGCACTAATGCAAAAGGTAGGATCTGCTTATCTTAACTTTTATCAGTAGTGTTCATGTAATTTGGCACTCTCATGGGCAAGCCAGACTTGTTTCTAGATTTCATTTCCAAGCAATATTAGTGGGAGGGGCTCTGCCTCCACTCCTCTTCCTCCCTTTTTTTTTTTAAGTTTTTCCCTTAAATTTTCACTATATTCTAAAATAATCTCATATGTTGGCCCCTTTCAAATTTTTTATTATCAAGTGTATCTCTTTTCCACGCACATACATCCCTTCAATTCTTGAATAATTGTATTCTTTTTATTTCATTTTAACAATTTTGTATTGCAATAATTTAAAATAATCACTTACCACATTTTAAAGTAAAATACAATATATTAATTATACTATTCATTTAATTAAATTACGTAATAATCACTGCAATAAAAACTTTAAAATCTCCTGAAGAAATTTTAAATTTAAATACTATTCTATTGAGCACAAGAATTAATAAAAAAATATAGTGAACAAAAAAGAAGAAATATAAACTATATGCTAGTTATGTTTACAATTCTCCAACTGTTTGCCGTTTAAAAAAAATTATAAAATAAAATAAGTGTTAAAATTATTGAAATGTAAGAAAAAATAAAACATAAAAGTAATACCTAAGAGAGTGTGTTTATCTCATATATGAGAAAATAAATTTTCATAAATTTTGCTAACTATCAAATAGAAAACCTTATTTGGACTGATTCAAGAGGAAATGTACTGTACAAAGTTCAAAAACACCTGTGTCAACCGAAAAGAAATATATCTAATATTTTAAGTGATGCATATCAGATATCAATATATTTTCTAATAACAAATTTTAGACACGATAACATTCAAATAAAAACAATTGGAAGTTTTGAAATTTATAGATAGACTTAGAATTTTTTTTTTAAAAAAATGTACATATCATCTGAAAATAAAATATGAATATATAAAAATATGAAGTATTAAATTTAAAATTTTTTGACCTCATCCTTTCTAAAATCTCATTCTGCATCCGCCCTTGTCTTGTTATATTAACAAGCTCTTTAATGAACTTCTATTAATATTAGAAGGTACTAAACACTCTTTGGCTATCCTAGGAACATATAATCATTAACATTAGCTGTAGGTACTCCAGCATTCTGCATACAAGATATTTGGCTTTGGATGATAATGGGTTTAGTTAATTCCAACTATGCTTCCCTCAGGCAACTATAACTGTGGGCGGTCAACTACTAAATGCAATTACCATAGAGCATTTCATCTTGAGACTTCCTTATCACTTAAAATTTGTAAGTTGATTTCACCTCATCTACACTGTTTTCCTATTATGTCTACTAAGCGGTAGATTGACTTTTTGTTGAAAGCCTTTATCATTCTGTACCATTTGCACTGCGATTATAATTTGGATCATTTGTTCATATATAGACCGGTCCGAAAGGTGCAAAAAATGATGAGATGAAAGCACGAAGCATTTTCGGGTTGGAGTGGTCTGAACCATTGGTGACATTTGCACTCTCTTGTGGAAGCTGGTCATCTCCTGCTGTACGTTTATTCCTAGATAAGGCTCCTTAGTTGTATAG
>CATIWR010139450.1:0-18381 GCA_949677035.1 Omphalea diandra
TGTAAAACACATTGTTGTAAGTTGAGTGTGAGCTTGTAAAACACTAGTGATTGAGTGAAATACCCAATTGGTGAATTGGGGAGTGGACGTAGGGTTGGTTAATACCCGAACCACTATAAATCGCTTGTGTTCATTATTTTCATTATTCTTCCCCTCTTCTTTATTTTTAAATTTTTATACACCAATTCAACCCCCCTTCTTAGTGCCAAGGGCCAACACAGGTGAATGTAAAATTTTTTAAAAAAACTTACACCTTTTTTTTTTCATCGTTCAATTTTTCTTAATGTACGTAACAAAATTTATTAAAAAATATTAATAAATATAATTTTCTTAGAGGAATTGAAAATTGAGTCTTAAATTATTTTTATAATTATTTTCTTAAATAAATTTATTTAATAAAATAATATAATTTATATCAGTAAATTGTTGGTAAAATAATATATTATAATATATTTCTCATTAAATATTATTTTTTAAAAATAATTTTACGTAAGCAAATACTTTCATATCAAACATATTAGCAATTCTTGAGAAATTAAGTTCAAAAAAGGTAATTTTCTTTCTATTTATCTCTATTTGTCCTGTCTTCAACTACTTTGACATGGTAAAATAAATATTAATGTCTAATTTTCATAAATTTGTGATGTGACTCTAACACTTTTATATTATTTTATGTCTAAAAATTTTTTTCTAGTTAATCACTTTTATATATAATATAAATAAAAATAATTTAATAATATTAAAATTAATTTTTTTAACTGTGAAATGTTAAGTTTAGATTTAATTGACAAACAAAAATATTTTAATCTGATTACAAATTTTCTTGCAAGCAATAATTTCTCTTCCTAATTAATTTTTTTTTCCCCAAAGCATAGACAGAGACTTTATATTACAAAAAAGCAAATAATGGGAAGAATTTTTAATGCTAAATATAATCCGGAGAATACATGTTTCTAATTGAAACAGACATTATTTATTTGAAATATAATATGATATATATCAAAATTTTAAAAATAATATTTATAAATTTTTTTAAAATTATGAAAGTAAGATTAAATTATTAATTTTTATAATTTGTATAATTATTTTATTTTTATGAAATTATGAAGATTGATTTTATGTAAATAAAATTTATTTTAAAATTAGAATAATATTTATAATTACTTTCTAAAATGAGTGATTTAAAAAAATTATCTAAATATTTTTTATATTATTTATTATATATAAATTAAATTAATTATTCAATTTTAATATATGATATATTTAAAGTCAAAAGTTAACTAAATTATCATATTTAATCTAAATAGTCATTAATATATAATAAAAAAGCAAAAAAAATTAAAACATTAGAAAACTGTAAAATGTAAATAAATGATGTATCAGAAGATTAATTCTCTCTCTATACATATATATTGTTTTTGTTAATTTGAAAAGAGATCAAGATTCCTCACTTTTTTTTCAGATTTATAGATTCAATCAATTCAGTAAAATCTTTAATTTTATTTTAAATTAAATTTGATTAAAATAAAAATGAAAAAATGTTCATCAGGTTGTTCTACGTAAAATATATATGATACTGATTATTTGAACACAATAGTGACTCTTTAGAGTTATAAAATATGAAATAAATAAGATGCTGTTTGTTTTGAATAAAGTAACTAATGAATTTAAGTTTTTGAAAATTACGAAATTCATATTTATTTGATTACATGTGAATGTAAAATAAAAAATTACACTTTTTTTACCGTTCAATTTTCTTAATATACATAAAATAATTTATTAAAAAGTTTATTAATGAATATAATTTTCTTCGAGGAATTGAAAGATAATTTCTTAAATTATATTTATATTTTTTTCTTAAATATATGTATTTAATAAAATAAAACAATTCATACCGGTAAATCAATGATAAAATACTATGTTATATTATATTTTTATTAAATATTATTTTCAAAAATTAATTTTATGTAAGTGAATACTTTTATATCAAACGTATTGACAATTTCGAGAAATTGAGTTTAAAACCTAATAGTGATTAGGTAATTTTCTTGTTATTTATCTTGTCTTAAATTATTTTAACGTTGTAAAATAAATATTTATAGTGTACATGGAAGAGAAGAGGAGGGGAGGAGGAAAAGGCATTTTAAAGAAAAAGGAGTAGAGTAAAATTTTTACCATCTTATATTTGATTACATAATAAATAATCATAGAAAAAATGAAGAGAAAATATATTCATTTTATTTGGATGAGTGAGAGAGAAAAATAGTAATAAATATTAAAAATAAAAAATCTTTTAAGTTGATATGTAATTATAATTAACTATTTTTTATTTAATTTCCTTCCTTTTGAATTATCCCTTCATCTATGCATAATACAACGGCTAATGATTATGAACTTGTGATGCGATTCTGATAGTGATATGCTCATCTTCACACACTGATATAATATGAGAAATGAAATTGATATTTTAGTTTAACAAGAATATGAAAATATTTAAAAATGAATGTTAAAATTCTTTTTAATACTAAAAAAAAATATGAAAATGAACAAAGGTCAGCCTCAAAAACCTTCTATAAAAAATAAATGTCAAATTTTAAAAATTATCCTATGCAAAAAACTCAAAATAAATTGATAATTAGTAATTATTAATAGTTTTTTTATATTAATAGCTAATTATTAATTGCCAACCTATTTACTCACTAATCACTTATATATTGATTATTTTAAAAGGGAAAATTATAAGATTAGAAGAAAATGAGAAGGAATAAAGAAAGGAAGTAAGGAGGTTGTGGACTTTGTTGTGAAGTGCCCTCCCTCCCCTGTTTTGAAATACTGTGGGTTACTTAACATACAACACAAAAGGCAGCACGCCTAGGCAAAGCAAAACTATGGGCAGTTTTCTGTCCAACGCAAAAACTTAAACCCACTACCAACATTGAAACTGGTTGCTACCTTCTCCGTATATACCGTCTCTATCCCTTCTTTAACACTAGCGGCACAACTCCCTATGCTATTTCGCCCTTTCTCGTCATTATTTATACGTCTGTGAGGCCTGAACAGCCAATAAAAATTTTTTTTTATATTTTTCTTGGATGTTGAAGAAAGAAACCAGTTCCTTTTCAGGAACCTGTTGATGGTAAGTTTCGAGTTCAGTCTTTCAGTTCTTGATCATTTTGGGCACTAAGAAATCTGGGTTTTATTCTATATTTCAGTTCATCAACTGGGTTTGTTTCCTTTTCATGTTAAAATCGAGGTTTTTTTTTTTTTTATCCCAAGATAAAGGTGCAAGCTTTAGTTAACTACGGCATTAATTTCATCAATCTTGCATCTACTAGGGAAGTGTTGGAGCAGTGATTAGTGAATCTTTGTTTTTTTTTTTTTTTTTTTTTTTTGTTCTCAGTGGTTTGTTATTGGGAGAATAAAAAAGGTTTTATAGTTTGGATGGAACACAATGGTTTAGCTGGCGGAATATTTTCAGGCATGGGATCAGGAATGCTAGGACTAGAAATGCCATTGCACCAACAACAACAGAACCCTCAAAACCCACAAAATTCACACCACTTACACCACCCACAAATGGTAGCCTATGCCCACCATGACCCTGATCATCACCACCCAAACTCACAACAATCTGCAAAACATGCCTTCCCATATTCAGCCGCTTCTGCTTCCACAAAAACAAAGCCACACTCACCACTAAGTGATGAAGATGACCACGGTTTCGCTGGAGATGACAGCACCAGTGATGGGAAAAGGAAGGTGTCCCCATGGCAAAGAATGAAGTGGACTGATAGCATGGTTAGGCTTCTTATAATGGCAGTCTTTTATATCGGTGATGAGGCTGTTACTACTGAAGGGAATGATCCCACTGGGAAGAAAAAGGCTGGTGGTGGGTTGTCACAGAAGAAAGGGAAATGGAAATCAGTTTCGAGGGCAATGATGGAGAAAGGATTTTATGTATCACCACAGCAATGTGAGGATAAATTTAACGACTTGAACAAGAGGTATAAGAGGGTTAATGATATTCTTGGTAAAGGAACTGCTTGTAAGGTTGTGGAGAATCAAAGCTTGCTAGAGACAATGGATTTGTCACCAAAAATGAAGGAAGAAGTGAAGAAATTGCTGAATTCTAAGCATTTGTTTTTTAGAGAAATGTGTGCTTACCATAACAGTTGTGGTCATGGCTCAAGTGGGGTTAATTCTGTTACTAATCACTCACCAGAAGTAGCTATAGATCAGTCTCATGCTGAGCTTCCACAAGCATCTCAGGTTCAGCAACAAAGGTGTTCTCATTCATCCGAAAATGCCCAATTTGTGACCAATTCGAGGACTGAAATGGAAGGGTCAAAAATGGCAAAAAGGGGAAGAAATGAAGATGAAGAAGATGAAGAGGATGATGATGAAAGTGATGATGATGAGGATGATTCTGATGAGGACGAGGCAGTAGAAGGCGACTCAAGGGGTCAAAATGGGCAAGGACATGAGGATGAAGATGACCGTGAGGAAAAGCCTCCGCGAAAAAGGCCAAAAACAGGATTGTTCTCTCTATCATCATGTTTGATGCAGCAATTGAATAGTGAATTGATGAGTGTTATCCAAGATGGAGGAAGGAGCATATGGGAAAAGAAGCATTGGATGAAGGTGAGGTTGATGCAATTAGAAGAGCAGCAAGTGAGCCACCAATGCCAAGCATTTGAGCTTGAGAAGCAAAGGTTGAAGTGGGTGAAATTTAGCAGCAAGAAAAAAAGGGAAATGGAGAGAGCAAAACTAGAAAATGAAAGGAGAAGACTTGAAAGTGAGAGAATGGTACTTCTCATACGCCAGAAAGAGCTAGAGTTGCTCGATCTTCGTCAACAACAGCAACAACTTTCTTCGAACAAAAGGAGTGACCCATCTTCCAACACTGGATAAATTGTGATGTAACAGGCTGATATTTTCATAAATTAAAATGGCTGTTCTGCATTTGTTGTAGTTTAAATAATAGATCAGAAATGTGATATCTTTTTGTTATCTTCATTTTAAAGTTTCTGGATGAAAATAGGTATCCACTGGTCTTGCTCAATGATGACAAACTGCAATAGGAAATAGAGAAGCATATTGCTTGAAGGAATTAAGATTTCATATTTCATGGTGATGTAGTTGGAACTTGGATTTGTATCATCCCTAATCCCATTCAATTGCTTATAAAAAATGACTAACTTGCATGTTTAGATTTGAAGGGGATGATGTGTAGTAATTCTCCGACGAAAAAAAAAAAAAAAACCCTTATAGATGTATGTAACCTAACAAACGTAAGATACTGCACGCCTGATGGGATTCGAACCCACAATCGCCTGATTAGAAGTCAGACGCCTTATCCATTAGGCCACAGGCGCTGCTATTGTGACGTGAATTTTATTTTAATAATATTTAAATTATTTAAGACGACAACGGGAATTCACCAAAGAGACGATATATATCAGAAATCATATCTCATGAAGGTAAAATTAATCTCCAGAAACACTGATAGTGACAAGGTAACAACATTAGTATTAAGTTGAATATAAATGGAGGCAAGTAATTGGAACTGGAATTGCATTTGCGGATCAAACTAAAGCAAATTCTGTCGATTGCAACAGCTTGATGCTCAATAAGTCATAAGTGCCGCTTTCTAGACTCTTATTGTGTGTTTGGGAGGAGGGAATATATAAGGGAAGAAATAAAATAAAGTGAAAAAAATAAAAGAGGAAATTTTTTTTTTCTCTATTTCAGAGTGAAGAAAAATTCAAGAAAAAAAGAAAATATTATGTATTTATAACTCTTTTATTTTCTCTTCAAAATGAAGAAAAAAATATGAGTGAAGAGATTTTTTGTAAATTTATACTACTGTCAAAGTAAATATTATTTATTTTTTAAATAAAAGGCAAAATAGAAAATATATGGAACAATAATTTTCTTTCCTTCTATATTTTACTTTTCGAGGTGAGAAAAAAATATATTTATTTTCTTTTCTCTCTATTTTATCCAAACATGAAGATGAAAAAGAATAAAAATAAAATTTATTTCCTTTTAAGTATTTTCTTTTTCCTTAAATAATCTCGCAATTATAGTATTCTAACTCTTTTATTTTCTTTCCAAAATGAAGAAAAAAAATATGAGTGGAGATTTTTTGTAAATTTATACTTCTGTCAAAGTAAATATTATTTATTTTTTAAATACAAGGCAAAATAGAAAATATATGAAACAATAATTTTCTTTCCTTCTATATTTTACTTTTCAAACAAGGAAAAATATATTTATTTTCTTTTCTCTCTTTTTTATTTAAACATGAAGATGAAAAAGAAGAAAAATAAAATTTATTTCCTTAAGTATTTTCTTTTTCCCTAAATAATTTCGCAATTATAGTATTAAGCTTTGCCACAATTGAAATCTTTGACTAGTTTAGATACTTGTGTTTCTTTTTCTTTTTTTTTTTTTATATCATGAATTTTTCAGTTGAAATTTACTCCAAATTTCATTCATTATATTTTATATTCCATGTGTTGAATTTTAAAATATATTCACAAAATTGAAGTTTTAATAAAATTTAGGGCATCCAATTTCGAATAAACTTTCGATCATATAAATTTCACAAATCTTAAAAACCTCTCATATCGGTAATTTTGGACTTAATTTTTCTTTAACATTTTTCATTTTTTTTTCATCAGGAAATGGTCATCCTTGATTTTATATATTCAAATCAAAGTTTAAATATTAAAAGGCAAGTTAGATCAAGTTTTATAAAACTCATTCCAAACCCAATCTAATTAAAGATAATAATATATATTTATTATTTTATATAATTAATTACTTGTACCGTCAAAATTTTCTGGCTCAATGAACTCATGGTCATCCATCCCATGAAAAAATAATTGCCAGTATAAATACTTCAATAATTTTAAAACACAAGCCAGTCCCAAAAACCTAGAGAGGGCGATATCTCATAGGTTACAGTAGAAGAATCTACTGTCAAAAGTGAAGAAAACATGCCCCCAAATTACTAGAGTGACATAACTTCAATCTTCAAGCTCAATAATCTTAACCACAGATGCGTCTCCAACTTTCTGGCAAACAACTACTCTGTCATGCGACTTAATAACTCCGGAGGCCTTTCCATGATCAAGAGCTACCTTTAAGACCGACTCATTTGTTGCACTTGTAGATTCCGCCTGCAAAGCAATATAATAAACCAGATTTTGCAATTACAATCAATGAATGCGTCAACAACACAAACCAAAAAAAAAGGGGGCTAGAAATCAGTTTAAAAACTGGAAGTTTCTCAATGCAGGAGTAACTATTCCTTTAACAGGTATCCAAGATCGCACCTAGACCAGGTTGACTGCAGAACTTCACACCATGCTGTTTTACTACTTAAAAGACAAAACCACGTAATATCTAGAAGTCTGAATCCCACATGCATATGGAGCAAAGAATGACAGACATGAGAGTAGAAATCCCACACAGAACCGGCAATCCGTAACCATAAGACTGATGATCAAATACAATAACCATGACTGGCCCAAGCCATGCCATTATTTGTTTTATTATACCAGGAAGAAAAAAGACAATCAATTTGAGTAAGGCACTGTTTTCAGGAGTAAGGAGAAAGAAAGAAAGGAAGAAAGGTAAATAAAGGAATGGCACTCTCTCAATTTAATTTGGGAGGGAGTCTTATTTGGAGTGCAAATGTTCAGGAGACACTTTAACCTCAAACCTTCTATTCCCCTTAAGACTCCATTTTGGGTTGCACGGAGGATTAAGAAACCAATTAAATTGAGTTTTGCCCCTTGTAATCTTATTTTCTTTATTTTCGATACTAGAGACTTTTTTTTTAATCTATTAATTTAATGAACCTACTCACTTCCTTCCAAACAAGAGGTCAAATATTTTACTCCACTTCCATTCCCATTCCATTTCATTCAATTACTTTAATGAATCTCCCTTCCTCTTATAGTCACTAAACCAAACAAACCGTAAACATCAATATGGTCAACACAGACAACCATCACACAAAGACGATTATCATGCATCCAATAAGTTACCATGGAAATTAAATGTAAAACAAATAACACTTACAGGATGTCGTGGATCAGCAAGCATAGGGAAGAGACCTCTGACAATGAGTGATTGTCGCGCCTGAAGATTGATATGTAGATAATAAAGTTCCATTAGTATTATTTTAAGATGGTGCATCGAGGTAGAAGGAATACAAAATTCTACAATTATAAAAAGATAATAGGAGACTGGAGGACAATATAAAATTTCTAATGATAAAAACATCATATGTTAGACAATAATACTACTTTTAAAATCCTATGGATATTTTGCCAATTTCACAAACTGATTGCAATAATTTGGAAGGCTACCATTTGGTCATCAACAGATGAATCTTGAGTGCACAACCATTAATAATATGCATAAACAAATAAACGAAGCACTTAACATAAGTTATTAGAGTCAATAGCATACTTCAAAGGCACCACTGAAGCTCCATTTCAACTGATTTGTCTTAAGCCTGGGGATTACAACAGACAGAACTGGCATTGACGGCCTATACTTGGCAATCAATCTGCATATGCATTGAGAAGGTTTAGAGGAATGAGTCAATATGATAGTTGCATATAATATAACTAACATTATAAGGATAAATAATAAATACAACTAGTTGATGCCTGCTGCATTCACCAGCACACGGAAAGTATAAAGAGGATAAACAGAGAATGTATACCTTGCAGCCCTTCCTGATGAAGTAAAGCATATAATGACCGATGCCTTCACCTTAATAGCAGCTCGTACCTGACCAATAATTAAAAATGCTCATTAGAAAACCAACACAGAATATTAAAATGATTCAACAAATTCTTTAAAAAAATTATGAAAAGGCAACTATTAAATTGATTCAACAAATTCTTAAAAAAAATATGAAAACGCAACAATACCGCAGAGGAAGCAATAGATTCCAAGTGGGTCATTGGCTCTCCAACGTATTTGACTGTTTTCTTGAAATACATGTCTTGATTAAAAACCTTCTCTGCCTGCACAAAGTATGATAGAAGATCTAAAAAACTTATGTGCAAGACATGGAAATGACGAAAGAAAAATTATATATTATTTACTGCTTCAAAAACTAGATTTTTCCTGCATTTATTTTCATCAGAATTTAACAGTCAATTGTGTCCAGTGGGTTGTCAGTCAGAGCCACCTTGATCAAACGAGGGCAATCTAATATTAGATCTAGGACAATGAAGAAAAGACCGGTATAATATCATCGCAACCATAGGAATATGCCTTTTTCCTTGCTGGATAAATAATAAGGAACACAATACTTTTTAGCCAACTCTATTCATTCTATAACAAAGTTGCCTGAGGAATATCAGACCCTCTACAATTGCTAATAGACATAGTCTATAGCAAGGTTACATAGGAGCCTTCCACTCAGGCAAACCAGGCACCAAATCAATTGCTTGGATGATCATCCCTTACAGAAGTTAATGGCAAGAGTCCTACGTTGGCCATTTCAAGAAGCAGCATATCATTCGTAAGCAATAAAAGGTCTCAAAATTTTTCAAGCTCAAACATCAACATATGAAACAGTCCCAAACCAATGTAAGAGAATCATTAGTGAGGTAGCAGCTGCTACCCTAGTCATGCAAAGCTTCCATTGAGGAACAGATTTAAAGAACAAACAAGGCAATATCTTTGCTAATATATCAGGCATTCTAGACCTGCTAAATGGTGACACTCATAAGAACAAAGGAAATAAACAGAGCCTTACCTCAGCACAAATTTTCCCAACAATAGAAATGGTTTCAACAGGGTAAAGTCCACGAAGAGTCTCAGCACCAAGAAGAATTGCATCACTTCCTGCCAGAATTAGAGAATGTAATAATTATTTTAAATGGTACATCTCAAAAAATACAAAGAACTGCATGAATAGTTAAAGCAGATAAAGTAGTCACCAACACCAGGACACAATGCAACAAGCAGGTGAAAAATAATCTAATCCAGTAATTACATATGGCATGTAATCAAATGATTCAGAAATATAAAAATTGGCCCCAATTAGTCTTTTAAAAGCAAACGTCTTGCATTATAATAACAACGCACCATCTAAGACAGCATTGGCAACATCAGTTGCTTCTGCACGAGTTGGTCTCAGATTATCCGTCATACTGTCCACAACACGAGTAACCACAGCAGGCTTTCCAGCCATGTTACACTTGTAAAGAGCAGCTTTCTGAAATAAGAACACCTGCAAATGCGAAGAGGAAGTGTTCAAAGAAATGTTATGCACTGTTGAGGTAAAATATCCTAGTCTTGCCATCATTCAACAAAAAAAAGAGTATGTTATGCATATGCAGATCTTATGCTCTTTGCATAGTCACTTGATCAGATGCACAACAAATTAATACCCTATTAACTGGGGTTTTGTTAGAATGTAACTGACCTTCTCAGGGGGGAGATCTATGCCCAAATTCCCACGTGAAAGAATAATGCCATCAGCTTCTTGCAATATCTCATCAAAATGAGTCAATCCCTGAAAAAATAATTATACAAATCCATACAAAAAAATGACTGCACTTTTAGTTGCACATTATTAGAAAATTCATAATAGCATAAGCTGACTTGTAAAGGAATGGAATATGCAGTTGACCTCTATATTTTCAATCTTGGCAAAAATTTGAGTCTGATAAAGGTCACCCAGCTTAGAGAGATACTCACGGGCCTGTAATGCAGTGCATAGAACACTATCATTGAAGCTATACAAACATTTAGTTTAATTAAGTAACAAGAGAAAGGTCACAAACTTTAGAAGCTAACATGCCATAGAAGCCCATCGGTTAATGAACAGAAGTTTACCTGCCGGACATCTTCTGCATGTCTGGTATAAGACAACGAGAGGAAGTCAATTTTGTTTTGAACTCCCCAGGTACTTATAACCTGAAAACGAAAAATAAATTTAAAAAAAAAACATGTAATAAAAGGAATAAACCAAAAATATCACATCTTAAACCATAACTTAAAAAATACATTGCATGTGCCTCAAGAAGGACAGCACCTGAAATTTTTGAATTACATTTCATATTAAAGTAAGCATGTTAGAAGCAAGAGTGCAAAACTGACCTCCTTATCTTTATCAGAAAGAGTAGGCAGGTCAATACGAATTTGTGAGGCATGGAGAGTGAACAATGACCCAGCTAAAGTTGCAGAATTCTTTATCACACAAATGACATCATCGCCCTTCACCTCAGAAACCTGCTCAGTTCCAGTAAGAAATCCAATCACAAAATGAATTCAGTTTGGTTGCCAGACATGCATAGGATTTTTCTTCCCAATTAGTTTGATGTGGGCATGCACAAGCATATATGACTAGGTTAATTTAATCAATTGGAGTCAAACTAACTTTTGACCATGATAATAGAAAGGTTCCATATCGAAACTCTTCAAACTTAATAAAGTGTTTGTCTTTATGAGTGGTATTGGATCAAAGACTTTAGGAAATCCAGAGTCACCTTTACTCCTTCACCACTGAAGTCAAAGCATGGAGGAAATAAATAAAGGCATTAATTAATAATCTAATATTTAATTTAATTGAAAAGACCTCACAAGCAAAACAAAGGAGAAGAAACTGAACAAAAAAATTCTATTTCATAACTATAATCCCCTAGATTCTCTTCTGTTACCTCCAGCCACACAGACGTTGTTTCACTTCCAGTAAATAGGTATTGACCAATAAAAATAGTGTCTCCTGGCTTCACTGCCTGCAAAGACAGATATCATGGTTTTATTATCATAGATGATTTATAAAATATTCAATTCTTTCAACATAAGAAAATTCAGGACAGTAGTTCAATGTAAGTTGAAACTATCGCAATAATTCTGACACTTAATCTGACACCAAATATTTATTCAAAGTTAAAATTATTGTTTGCAGCTGACTAGCTATGATTTAAATCCAAAATAAATTCCTCATTTAAGTGTCTCTGGCAATGTAATATAGACCATGGTTTTAAAAATCAGCCGTTATGTTCCATATTCTTTGTTTTTCTAAAAATCATAAAAAAAAAAAATATAGGTTTAGCAGATAAATGTTAAATGAGTGATTTTTAGTCCTATGGATGTTTTTTTTTTTTGGGGGAAAAATTCACGATATCATCGACAGCAACTATTACATTTTGACCATGACATCACTTACACGTTTATAACGCCATCATGATACTGTCTGTGATTGCAATTTAAAACCTTGTTATAGAGCATTTTATATCTCTTCAAAGCCCAAAGATAGGTTTGATAGCTTCATTTGAGAAAGCTGAACTACGAGTTTATCTGAGATTTTAGCACTATCACTAACATTTCCCTTAGGACCCACCAAATAGCAATGAGTAGGAATAAAATTGCGCATCTAGTTTTCCAACAAAGAACCATTAAACACAGCAATAGAGTCAGCGTTATTAAAACCTTAGATAGGCCATCGAAATTGATGGGCAATAGTCCGGACGAGGCTTCTTCTTCATGATTTGGTGTTAGTACAACAACAGCATCTGCCTGTAGTGAGATGGATTTCTCACTTTTATTAACAACCTGCAACTCAGGCCCCACAGTGTCCAGCATAACCTGAGGAAGACAAATGATACCCTTTTTATAAGAAGATCATCATAGCAGGTCCAAAAAAAAAACCTGTAACATGCTAAAACAAATGTTTCCAGCAGAAACTAAAGCACACCCAAAAACTCTAAAAAAAAAAAACAGTAAAAATCAAGAATAAGCATTCTGTTTCCAGCGTCAAAGCTGACCACATTGGCTTGCTAAAGCTAATTATATTGTTCGATATTGTCTCTATTCCTATTTTCTTTTAGACAGTACAAAAAACAAAATTAATTTTTTTGTTTTTAAAAAAAGGGAAGAAGAAAACACAAAGAAGCATACAGCACATAGTTTCTTAGTGCTTTTAACAGCGGCCTTTAAGTTCTCCAATGTCTCCTGGTGGTACTCCGTGTCGCCCCATGAAAAATCGAACCGGCCCACTAACCACATTAAAAAACCCGTTTCAGTTATCTGATCAATTAATCGATTTCCATAATGAAAAAAAAAAAGCAAAAAATGACGTCGTAACAATTCACCTGACATTCCAGCCTTTAGGCAACCAGAAATAACCTCAATGGATCGACATTTGGGACCTAAAGTCCCCACTATCTTCGTCATTGCAGGGAAAAAACTCTGCAAATTAACCAAACAAACAACAGATCAAAAGAAAATCAAAGAAATTACAGTTTTTAAATAAAATTTTTTTAAAAAAACTTACAGCCTTTGATGGCTCAAGGATTGAAGCCATCCTAATCGGCTCCTCAAGAAGAAGGTGACTCGAATGCATCTTCGCCGATTATTTAATAAATAGTAATAATACAACTGAAAATTGAGCCGAAAGGAACAAAAAAGAACTGAGATTGAAAGATGGAGAAAGAAAGAAGGGTTAGCGTTTGATTGGTTTTGATTTGCTGATTAATACTGGCGTGGTGACCTTAGAATATGCTTTATGCTTGCCTTTTTATTTTAGGGGGCGGGGGCGTCTTGAGTGGTCGGGCGTTTGGAGTACAAGGAAACCCATCGATTCAACTCTTCTAGATCGATTACTTTATTCGTGTTTTGGTTCACTCGATTCGAGTTAAAATATTTTTATCCGAGCTTGGATTCAATTATAAAATCTAAAAATTGAAACTCACTTGAATTTAATTAATCAATTGATTAATACATATTAGTTGTAAATTCAAGCATTATGCGAGTTGTTTATTTAATAAAAATTTTAAATTAATTAGTTAATTAATTAATATTTTATTAAAATTATTATCAAATAAATAAAATAATAAAATAAATTTTGTATATTTATAATTATATATAGAAATAATTGTGACAAAAGATTGTCTATTAATTCATATCTCAAATTTTATATGACACAATTTTAAGAGAAAATTATTCAATTTAAATAAAATAATTTCTAATAATTAATAAAATAAATAATGATAAGTATTTCATAATAAAAAATAAGACTAATAGATGATTACAAATTATGTGTGTGTATGTATAATAATTATAATAAACGATTATCTATTTATTCATATCTTCAATTTGGTGTAAAATAGTTTTAAGAAAAAATTTATTAAATTTAATCAAAGTAATTTATGACAACCTATTTCATTGTTATTAGCTTTTATATATTCAAAATTTTAAATAATCAATAGAATTAATTTAAATTTTAGTTTTTATTTAAAATCATTACTCTAAAAGTTGTTCTAATTTCTTATTTAAAAGTTGTTTAGAATTTTTAATATTTAAATTTTTAATTTTCTATTTAGATTGTTTTTTTTATATGGCAATTAACTTTTTTTTAATTTGCTATTTTAAATTTTTTGACATTATAGTTTTTTATAATATAATATAAAACGACACGTGTCTATATTATGCACAATTGTTTGATAAATAATAAATAATTATTTAAAATTAATTATATGACTAAAATTAAATATAATATTGATTATTTAATTTCAATCTCAAAATTAATTTTAAATAATTACTTACTATTTATCAAACAATTAGAACAATTAATCATCATATAAAAAATCTTTTAAATAGAAAATTAAAAAATTAAAACAGTAAAAATTATAAACAAAAATCTAAAATCATATAATAACAAATTTTTAAACAAGTTATTCGATTTAAATATTTTAATAGTTATCTATATAAATATATTAAACATAAAATTATCAAAAGCTCCATTAACTTACAAGTTACTGGATTAAGTAGTCCAATAGTCAAATTCCACTCATTAATTTATTTAAAAACCTCAAACTCAATTTACTTAATCTCAAATATTTTCAATAAATTTCAAAATACTCATGAGTTATTTCATTTATTTACCCTCCCAATTTAATTTAGATGATTTAAACAATAATATCAAAGTTGAAATTTTGTAATAGACATAAATTTAAACTGAATTAAATACTAAGCATTTTAAAAAGCTTAATAAAAATAGTAAAAATTATTTTAAATCTAGAGTACCTTTAATTAGGAGACTAAGAGTGAGTTTCAAATGAATATAAACAAAGTTTATTTTTAAAAAAATCAAAAATAATTTCTAAGTGTGCATTTATCTAAATTGACCTAATAAAAAAATCTGAAATCAATCACAATTTTATACGCATATATGGAGGAGTAGTCACATTGAATTCCAATCAATTTAGAGGGTTTTGAAAACAAAATCAACACCAAATTGATAGAGTGAATTTGAAATTTCAAAGCAGACGGTTTAGGTGATTGGGCGGTTTGATTAGCTACGGAACTGCCCTATAGGTCGGTTCAACTGCTATTCTGGGGGGTTGCACAGCCACTCTCACGCGTCTCATACGTACACGAACATGTCGTGTGAGTTCGCGTGGAGGGCGACAGCGGTGTCGATCAGCCATTAATTGGCGCGTGTTTCTAATGTGCTTAAGTGGAGAGTGGGAATGTGGTGTCTAGTGTACAGTTTGGGAATATACAAGTGCTTAGTTGCGTAGGGGACATTACAAGGGGCTTCTGGACGTTGGAATATCTGAGCGCCGCCCAAGGATTCTTCATGTTCCTGTGGGCTGTCGTTTGGTTTGTGTGGTACAGTCGTACGACCGTTGGAGTTTACCGGCAAATAGAAATGTCCAGCCAGCTGTTTTTACTCTTTAGCTTTTTAGGCGTTTTGGTGGGAAGGGCCTTTGACCTTGCTGTGTCTATGAAAAATATTACCATAATGTTGCAATAAATCTCAAATAAGTAAGTGTAGATACGGCAATTTGAGTATATAAATCTCAGTTTAAGGACGACACTCAATAAGTATTTTTTTTATTATTAAGAAAATAGACAAATTATCAAAGTCTAACATTTGTTTCAAGCTTTTCAAGCTAAATACATAGCATTCTCTCTATCTTAAAATGACAAAATTTTATTTATATAAAAATTAAAAAAGTTAATTAATTATAATTATTCTTAATTACTTATAGTTATTCTGTGTATTTTAATCATTTTCTTATTAAAATACTCCTATTTATTTTTTTATTTTATCAACATTAATAATGTATAGTTATTATTGGAACCACAAAAAATTATACTCTTCAATAAATTTTACTATTTCAATATTAGTTAAAAAATGATTGTTGGAACTTAAAAAAATTTATTGAAGCGTATAATTTTTTTTCCTTTGCATTGAAAATAAAAATTTAAAGTAAAAATTATAGGAAGAAATTTATTGATGATATGGAAATAAATATCAATTAATAAAGGTATATGAAACAATTTACTTGATTAACAATCAATTAAAAAATGAAATTGTCAATCATTTTGAAATATCTAAAAAATAAATAAATTTTATCAATCATTTTAAAATGAAAGAAATAAAATTTAAAATAAGTTAAAATCAATCACTATGCCAAGCTCAACTAAAAAATACAAAGTCATTGGATCGGTTGAATCAATCAAATCAATCAATCAACAAAATTTCAACAACATTGTAAAAGAAAACTCGTATATTGTTTCTCCAGTGCACCCCACAAGACTTTATTTTTCATTAATAGATAAAGAAAACTCATATTTGTCCATCATTGCATATTTTTATTATTTTCATGTAGATAACTAGCATTTGTTTTGTAGAAATTATTTATTTTACTTTTCTATTTTTATTTATATATTTTATTTTTCTTATTTTTCCTTGGTCTATAATTATTATATTATCTATTTTTTATTAATTATATTGATTTTTCTCTCTCCAATTGGTTAATATTATAATTATTTTTATCTTTATCTTTTTGTATTACACTTACATTTGCTTGAGTGTGAAATTAATAAAAAAAAATAATTAATAATTTATAAGGATAAGTTATAAGAGCAAAAAACAATTGAGTGAAAGTTAAATTAATATTTAAATGATCCGAATTATCTAACATCTTTTTTGAAGCGTATTTAACTTTGGAGCTCGATTTTGAAGAGATAATGAAGAAGTTTAGGTATTTTGCATAGGATTTTAGTTAATTGAAAATAATTCTAGTCACATTGGATGATGATTTCAAATTTCTCTAAGACTTCACTAATATATTGCCTTGTATATCCACAAGCTTTTGATGCCCATTGAATATTAACATAGTTGCAAAGTCTTTAGCGACATTTAAATAAAAAAAAAATGTGAGATATTCCACTGTTTATCTTGTAAAGAACTTGAGTATAAAATTATGTTCACTCACAATAAGACAATTAATTTTTTTAACACTATACATAAATAAAGGGTAAATTAATTACAATTACATTTGGTTATTTAAATTTTAAAAGGAAATAAATAAAAAGAGAATGATTTTCTTTCATTCCTTTTAAAGAAAATAGAAAGAGAATGTTTCCTTTCATTCCACTTGAAAAAAAATGAAATAAATTACGCACTAATTTGATGTATAAATAATTTTAACTCATAAAAATGAATAAAAATTTATATATATTATCTTTTTAGTATGAAAACACAAATAATTTAAATTTGTCATCTACTTATCAATTTAGAGATCATTTTGTTTTTAATATTTATGAATTTTTTTACCTCTCACTGTCATAAACAAATTTAACACAAATTTTCCTTTTAATTACTATTTATTATGTAATCAAATATAAAAAAGATAAAAATTTTCTTTTCTATATTTTTCTAAAAAAACTGTAACGACCGTGTTCATATTTGACATAACTCATATGGCTCTGATACCAATAAATGTAACGACCGTATTCATATTTGCTCTGATACCAATAACTGTAATAACCGTGTTCATTTATAAAACTCATACTATTCATGTCTACAATCTGTAATGCTACAATTGGTACCTATCAGAGCACTCAACATCCAGGATTTGCACGTCTGCCCCACATATGCTTGAGCCCTTTCTGATACCAAAACTATAACATCTAAATTCATTTGTCAAACCAATAATTGTGACATCCATTGTTCTCATTTGTAAATCAGCTTTGATACCACAAATTGTAACGTCACAACGTGGCTACAGCTGGTACCTATCAGATCACTCAACATCCGGAATTTGCCCGTCGGCCCCGCGATGTCATACACACCGGGATTTGCATGTCTGCCCCGCGTGTACTTGAATCCTCTTATACCACCAACTGTAACTATCGTCTTCAGTTGCAAATCATGACATTTCACGTTTGGAAATGCATACACATTAAGGTTTATTCATCATACATATATAATCTCATATGTATTTAATGTACACATGTGTTAACTAATGTCAGGACCAGTGACCATAACTAGTTCCTATCAAATGTATGTACATGACGCAAGGAGAGAGAGTTGGAATT
>CATIWR010139467.1:0-12908 GCA_949677035.1 Omphalea diandra
TTGATGTTAGCTGATCCTCTAACCAAAGGACTCAGACCCATAGTTTTCAAGAAACATGTTTGTGATATGGGTGTTGTGGAGTCTTTTGATGTGTTTGGTTAGTGGGAGCTTTGTGCTTGTGATTGAATGTCTAAGTCAAATGATTTTGCTACATTGCTTATTCATATATATTTATTTATATGAATTGAATGCTTTGTGGTTGTTTGTTTTGCATAAGTGCACATTATATATATATATATATAGAAAGTTATAAGTTGTGCGTGGTGTGCTTAATAATGGTGTGATTATCTTAAGTTATATTATTTTTCAATTGTGTTTCTAGAAACAAAGGCTAAGACAATGTGATTGTATTTCCAAAAGGAAATAACAGCCTTATTGTGAAGCCTTGTGAATTTATTTTGCTCGTTAGAGCATGTGTGAAAGAGAAATGTTTGGAGGACTGACAAGAAAATAGTGTATTGATCACATGAGGCGTTATTTTCTTGCTACACTGCCATATTAGAATCCAGGTCGGTTAAATTGTCAGTATTTGTGACTATGGATTGGTACTATAAGGGGCATAACTACTGTCATGATCCGATATTGATAATTTAATGTGTACATGATTATGTTTGAGATGTCACTTTATCAATAAACTATATGTTTTCTAAAAATTGTGTGGCCACACTTGAGTTTAAAGTATTCAGTCCAAGAGTCGTTTTCGAAAATGTTTTCTTTCTTAAAACATGAAAACATCGTAATTAATATTGCCCAAGTGGGAGAATGTTAGAATTTTTTATTATGTAAGCTAATATTAATTATGGATTGGTTTTAATTATTTATAAAATGGATTGAATAATATAGTTTATTGATTTGGGGTAAACCCAATTAAAATGTGATCAATTGAGTTATGGGCTTGTGACATTTTTTGTGAGCCGATATGGAAGACAGTCAGTGAAAGCCTATTTTAACATGGATTTGTGATGGGTGGACCTGTTAAAATTATTATAAATAGGCTAGGTCCCTTCTCCTGCCTTCATAATGTTTGACAACTCATAGTCGTCTTGTGAGAAGGTCAAAAAGAGGAAGACTTAGCTCCCTTTTTTAACTCTTCTGACCTTTTATTCGAGTGTTCTATTTTTAGTGATCAGAATAATGGAGCAAAATAATTTGGGATCCAACGCGTAAAGAAGTATGCAACTTGTTTCCATTTTCAGATCTACTGCGTAGACAGGTACACAATTTGCTTCCACTTAATTGTGAATGGTATTCTAAATTCATGTACTAGATCCAGAATAAATTCTTATATATCATTCATATTTGAAAATATTTAAAAATTTACAAGGCTGTAACAAATGAAAAAAATAAATTATCTATATTTTTCTTTATTTGCAAAATTTAAAATTTGCTAAAGTCAAAAATTATTTCACTAAAAAATTTTGATAAAAAATCATACCACATATTATGTGTGCCCACAATTTAGGTAAACACATGAAAATGAATTTAGGGTATATTTTTAAAATCGATTTAAGATATATTTTAATTTTCAAAGATAAGTATTAATAATAATAATTTATTGAATAACACACTAATTATGATAATTGAATATATTTATTATTCCAATAATATGTAATCAATGAAGTAATTAAATAATATTTATTAATTAAATTAAAATATTATTTCCTTATTACAACAAAAAAAAAAATGATATGGTACCACGTTGGTATTCTTGCAAAAAATTAAATTACATAATCTTATTGAGTTGGTTTTATCTAATTGGTTAGTCCACAAATGTTTTTTTTTTCTTCTTTTGTGTGAATATGTTAAGACTTTCTTCCAAGCAAAAAAAAAAAAAAAAAGGTTTGCACTGTGACCTATTCTAATACAAGAATAACACTGGTGAACAGAGATGGAGTAAAAAGAAGCATATTTGTTGGTGATGATGGTAGGAAGAGAAGAGAGAAGAAGGATATATATGGGAGGGGAAGAAATGGAGGTTTGTAAGGTTATTAGCTGCTGAAAGGGAAATACAGTTAGTTTGCTTGAGATAGTGAAAACCAGATTTGTCTTTCCTATAGGATGTTCCTAATGCCAGGTTTTTTGTTTTTTTCCTCTAGTCTTCATTTCCCCCCTTCTTGCTTTTTTTTTCGATGTGTTTCTAATTTTACCCCTCTCCTCTCTCTCTCTCTCTCTCTCTCTCTCTCTCTTTATATATATATATATATATTGCCCTTTTTGTTTTTCAAATTTTCATATTCAAAATATCAAACATGAAGAATAAAAAATGGTATATATTTGTTTTCTTTTATTTTTCTTTTGATTTCTCGTTTATATTTGACTACCACATTAATTGTGGTTTAGCACCACTAATTTTGGCAATATGGGGTTTAGGGTCAACTCTTTTATCCTTTTCTCTATTTTTTTCCATTATGACTATTTTAATTTCTCTTAACTACTTGGATATTGTTTTAATGAAATATTTAAATTCCAGTAGTGAATTGTGATGTACAGTAAACCAAAAAAAGGAATTTTGTAATTGCCGTATAAAAATACTTGATGAAGAAATTTTCAATGTTTTTTCTTTTTCCAATAGCATTTTTTGCCTCATCTTATTTATGGTTGATCTATCATATGCACAATAATACATGCAAGGGCAAAGATGTAAGACAATTTGTATTTTATCTAATACTATTCAATCAAACCCTACTTAATCAAATTGGATAATATTAGAGTTGTTTAGATAATAAATATGACTAAATTTATGTCAAAAAAATAATGAGTTTTAATAATTGTAGTATCATACTCATAATGAGTTTTGATAAATGTAGTATCATACTCATACTTATATTTATATCCTATTCGATTTATTGGATTTTAACTATATTTATACCCTATATGCACTTATATCCTTAACTAGTAGATGTACAATGTCAAGGGTTATGAAATTGAACTTATTTGTTATAATGTATCTAATTTATTGCATTTATAGAATTAAATAAAGTTTTAAATTATTCAATGTTTCTTTTAGTATTCCAGTAATTTTTTATTTTTTAATACATTATCTTTGAATATAATATGTACTTTGTATTTTGATTTACATGGGTATTTTAAATATGTATTGGTATCTATTTTGATAATGGATTAATTATAAATTACCAAAATCCTATAAGCATGGAGATGGATTGAATATTTATTATCGAAATAAATGTAGATATGGGTATTGAAAAACCTTATATATAATTCAGTTTGTTTAGTATTATTTTTCAAAACTAGAACTAGATTAAATCGAATCAAAATGACTTAATACATTATAAGTTAACCCTTATTCTAAACTCACATATCCTAATTAGCTACTTTCTAAAAATTTGTGAAATTTATATAATATTTTTATATTACTTTTTGATTTAGCTTAGATTCAAACTCTCGATTTTATAGTTCTAAAAATAGATTTTGTAATTATGAACTAAACACTCATTGATGTCATTAGTTTTTTTTTATATAGGGATTTGAAGTTTTTTTTTTATCCTTTTGTGTGAGGATTGCAGATTTTTTAATTGTAAATTACCATGTAGAGATATTTATTTTTGTTGACTCATTAGGCATATAACTAGGAATAGGATGCAGAATTATCTGTGTATTTTCCAGATAGATAAATCTAAAGAATTAATGGTCTCATGAATGGGTGTTTTAAGTAAAATTCTTCTACTTTTCAAAGCTTTGGTTCAGTCCTCATTCACCACCTTGCTTTACTACGCAACAAGCACAATTAATGACATATATGTAAGCATTCCTTTATGCCATTTCGTGAGCCAGCAATAGCTTCTGGAAATCCTATATTATGGTGGTTGATGTGTTAAAAAGAAAATGGAAGAGAATATGCTATAAGTTACTATTTTTTTTTCCTACTTTATGTTAAGTAAATAGTTTGCTATAAGTGTTTCAGGTTTTAAATGCATATGTACACAATTGGGTGGATTTCTAATAAGATTAAGAATAGGGAAAACTTGCTAAGTAATATGGGTGGAGGGCAGGGCATGCATGGGATTGGATTGGGACTGAAAAAAAAAAAGTTTGACTTGGATTTTGTGTTTTATGGGTTGGTTTATTGTTATTGGAATCATTGTTTTTATTTATTTTGTTGTAAGAAATAAGTTTTCTTGGATTTACTACACATGGGTTTGATTTTGATGATCTTATGGTAAAAGTCTTGAACATTCATAATTGAAATAGGATATTGACTTATGTCTAAAAACATTATCATCATTAAGTTATTAATTTTTAAATTGCTTTTTGTTGACTCATCAATATGGCTTTCTTGGCAGGTGCACAAACTGCTCAGGTTCTAGTGATAACATAGATGGATGGTGTGCCTAAGATGTCCTTGCTTGTTTTTGTTTTTGGTCTTGCATCATACAAGTTCAAGGGATCTTTGCAGACACTAAGCAGTGGATGTGAATGCCAATTGGCAAATTCTCTCTTCAAGGTTGCAGACAACTGGTTGGACTTGCTTCAAGTCAGTTATCCGAATTTCAAGTTTTTTTTTTATGGCAGGTAATGCGAATATATGATGATGGTTACTGCACTCCAACCATTCTGGAAACTATACTGCTCTCGTTCATGTATAAGTTGTTCAAGTTAAAATCTCTAAATTTGTGGAGATCAAGATGAAGAATTGAATCGAGTGCAATTTTCTTGCTTTATATCCTTTATATAATTTATATGGGAGAAATCATGGAAAGGAAACATAGTAAGAAACTTGAGAGCAGGAGTTTAATGCAATAAGGCTTAAGCATAAATGAGTAGAGGAAATATCGAGTTAGGATAAGCCACTGAAGGTTGAGTTGAACCAAGGTAGAGCAGTAGTTTGGCCTACTGTCAGTGAAAGCAAGTTTAATCTTGCCTATTCTTTTCCATATTTATATGTTGGGTATCATAATAAACCAGGTACTTTTTTCTGTCCTGCCGATTAGTACTTGGAACGTAATATTTTATTTTAATATTCACAAGGGGATTATTAATAGGAAGGTTATATTTTCAAGTTTGTGCCCGGTTTAACACTAACTGTATTGTTTATCTAACATTTGATGGGTTAAAAATGATTTTAGCCAATAATTACCATCTTGATTAGGTGAATTCGCTGAAAGGGCAGTTATTGATCATTTTTAGTTGTTTAATATTTTGAGGGTGCAAGGCCCTGTTGAGTTTTGTAGAACATGCATAGCAGAAAAACAAAATTTTTCTACATGAAACTCACCAATAATTCATGCGATTCGACTAAATTGAAGGGAGGATACGAAAAATCATACCAATTCAAATGAAAGATCACAGATCTACTGGAAGGCTTAGAGGGGGTTTACATTGGTAACACCCTACCTCGAGTTTGAAATCAGATCAAGGCGTCACCAAAATATGATCACCCTCTGAAGGTATCCACATGAATAGCTCTTTCCAAAATGGTTGTGTGCTAATACTAGGGTTTTTCTCTCTTCAAAAAAACATTTTCTAAAAATATGTATGCACTGTATATTTTAAAAAACCCTAAAACATGCATATATAGCTTAACCGTTAAGATGTTTATGTCCATTTCATATTTTAAAATATAGATAAAATATCCTATTTTATGTTTTTAACTTTTTAAAATGAAATGGATATCCAAACAATATAGATATTATCTTTAATTGTCTTAATTATAAATGAAGAGAGAAGTAAAACTCAATTTCATTTTGAGTCTATTTTATATGTACGACCTTATAAGTTCACATAATATTGGTAGTGACTCAAAACTTATTTTGGCTCATAAGTCAGAAGTGACATTTAACAAAACATTATGACTAACAAAATTATATAAAAATTAATAATCCAAACTAACCTATTTTACAAATAGTATTATAATCATTTTGTCACATTATATCTCAATTGAATATAATACATGAATTATGTCATCCTTATATAGTTCAATTCTTTCTCGATCTCTAAATAAATTGATAAAAAATGACATTCATAACCTTTATCAATTCATTACCGCATAGCCATGCAATCTCTTTAGTCTAAGAGATATATTTCTCATAAATATATGAGAGATAAATTTATTCTCAATCACTCTTATTCCTTTATATGATTTACTTCATGTTCAATATTAGTTTGTATGATCATCCAATTAAAGATAACGTGGAACTATATCAAAACATGAAGTAATATTGAAATCTATGGTGATTTTCAGGTCAGAGGATTAAGTTAACATTGTTGCATGAGAATCGCTTATGACTATTAATCTATGTAGTGTTCTCATAGCGAGTCAGTGCAACATAATGTTTCTTAAACATGTACTTATGTGTTTGATTTAACATCACATATTCATAATTAGTAAAATATAGTCATCAATCAAAACTCATACTAGTCTTCATTCATTATTATCCTAACAATAATGACTGACTATGGATAGTTTTGAATAAAATTCTTTACACCTAAGATTTTATTATCAAGTCACATACTTGGTGACATTAGGTAAAATTAACTATTCATGGAATTTGTCATTTAGTTGTAAAAGAGATATTTAATAAAATTGCATCCATGACATTATTAAGAAAATATCAATTACAAGCATTGACCTAGTACACATAACTATCTGGCTGATATTATGGTTAAAGTCTTGAGCATTCATAAAATCATATGATGAAAGATCAATTAGATTTTTTTAAACTTGTATAAGAGGTTTAAATAAGCATCAATTAAACTTTTTGGTTTTTAGCATATTTTACCCTAATTAGCATAAATTTTATAAATTTTGCTTTAGCTTCAATTCTAATTATAATAAAATAATAAAAATTATTTTTTTACTTCATTGGTAATATAATATCAAAAATAAACAAATATTAATCACTGTACTAAATTATAGTTGAAAGAAAATTGTCCCTATTATCTTTAATATCTATACAATCTCAAGCTTTTAATGGATTGCCTGAATTAATATCTTCCCTGTTTACACATCCAATCTTTACTCTGACTTTATAAACTAAAAATTGTACATAAAATCCAAGATAATATCTTAGTCCCATAGACAAATCAAAGTTGGAAAGATACTCTTAAAGAAAAAGGGTAGAAAAGTTCATATTGACATTTGTTATAAGATATAATTTTGATATCATATGATATAATACTATTGAAGGATGGACAAGTCTTTAAAAATTTATGTAATAATAGTGCTCAAAATATTAACCATCAAACAGCTTATATTACGAAACAATATACATGTACAGGCAAAATAATTTAGTGGCAACAGAATTCGATAAGGATTCAAGCATTCAGTAGAATGTTTTTATTTAGAACAAAATAATTTTTTAATTCACTTAAAATAAGTTATCAAATAGATGGACTTGCTTTCCATAAAATCTGCTACAAAAAAAGCATGGATAAGGTAAAAAAAAATTTGAGAATTGTATATTATTATGAATTATTTCAGAAATACAAATATACTTTTATACAATTTCCACTTTTTATATATAGCCCACTAACATAAACATTATCTATGAAATCTCGCTATCATAGTTTGACACCTTAGTTTAAAGGTATGCTTAACTAAATGTACTTATTTGTATCTATAATTGATCTTTTCGATAAGTAACATATAAATTCATTTTGTATAATACAACTTCCTCAAAGCAAACCAGAGTTCATATACTAACTTAATAACTTTAAAATACCTGGTTTTACGTGTTTTGGTATATTGTTCCACAGTTTTTTTTTTTTTTTTTTTTTTTTGTAAATGTTGTACTTACAAAACTTTTTTGTTGTTTCTACAATATATAAATTTCATATATTTACTACGATTTACTCTTCATACATTAATTTTCCTCTTATTTTAAGTTCAGTTTTATTAAGTATTGTTCTTATAGCTATATGTTCTTTTCTCATAAGAAATATACTAATTTTAGCATATATAGACACCTGTATATACATGTGTTGATGTGTATTTGGAATTTATGTCTAGCATTTACTCTTCTTATGCCAAATATACTAATTTTGGTATATATTGGCATTTGCATATACAAGTGTCAATGTGCATGTTGAACTTCCAATCAACATTTAATGTTAAAGTACTAGAGTGATATGATGTATTATTGAAGATAAGCATTTCTTTGTTTTGAACTTATATTGACTACTAATAAATAATGTTCTAATCTGCATTTATATTTATTCAGCTCCCTAATTGCTCTAGCTATGTAAGCTTTTGTGCTCACTATTTACTATTTTAAAGCCAAAGAATTTACACATTTTGCAACTCTCCATCTCCTCTACCTACATGTTTATTACGATTTTCACCTTTATATTTTCTCATCTACTAATTTTTAAATAATGTATGTATAGCATATAAGTAAATTTTGGACTTCGAAAAAATTTTGGATTTCAAATATCATTTAAACTTTTTTTAGGGAATTGTATAATATTGTTTCATTTTCTTCCCCCATGTAACATGTAACCTGCATTTGTTTTTCTCTGCCTAATATATTCTTTTATTTTCCATTTTTGTATGATACTATAAAAACATTTTCATGCTTTGCTATTTTGAAATTATTGTTTCCTACTTTTTTTTGTAATTTGAAGTTTGTATTCTCTGTTCTCAATATATTTTAGTACTTTATATATTTGTTTTCTCTATTTTTTAAGCTATTTCTTTTAAATATAAAACAACCCAAGATAAACATCGTCTTCAGCAACTTTATAGCTTTAAAGAAGTTAGACATTTTATACTCTATTTTTTTATTAATCTAAGTTTCATGCTGCAATATTTTTAGTATATTCTTTTCTTTTAATTTTATTTTTGACAGATTTTGCTAATGCTTTATATATTACAGATAGAACTGTCACTTAAATATCATTCTATGCCTTCCACTATCACTATAGGTTTCCTATTTGCAATATATAGTCTGGTTATGGATCCTAACCATTACTTTTACATTGATAATTTTCTTTTTTTATTTTATTTATTTATATTTTATTGTTGCTATGTATATTTATTATTAGCTCTTATATTGATAATGACATTATTATTACCTATGCATAGATATTAATAACATTAAACATTGAATTTTTTTGTCTCAATTTTTTTACCAATTTTGTTGCTTATATTTCCGGATATAAATAATATTTAGTTAAATTTGGTATATAAATAAATTAAATAAATAATATTCAGTTATTTATTGAAAGATATGTCTACAAAATAAATATCACGAATGAAACATTTGCTTATAAATAAATTTGAGATTGAATTTTGAAAGTGCATAGGCTGTAAATATGATTATACTATTTAAAATTACATATTTCTAAATACATTTGAAAACTAAGTAACATCAAAGCTTTCTTCTTTAACCTATAATATAATCACATTTATACTCCACACGTTTTCAAGTTGCAATTTCAAATTTATTCATGGGCAAATGTTTCATTTTTGATAGTTAATTTATAGACACTTGCAATAAGTAACTAAATGTTATTTATTTAGTTTTATTTGTGTACCAGATATAACTAAACATTATTCGTATTAGAAAACATGTGCTTAAAAACTGGTGACAAGATTAAATTTGGAATATGAACTATTTCATACTATATATTTTGTCTGAAATATAACATATGTCATATTATAATAGATGACAGTCATCTCACTTTTTCAAAATCATTTTATTGAGGTGATACTACAACTAGATTTTCTTGTTTTGTGTTATGAAACAAAATGCCATAAATTAGTCTCTAAAAAACAAGGATATTATTACAATATAAATATTTAGAAAATTATATGATTGCAGCTTATATTTGGAAGACATGTGAGTACTGCAAGTATCCAATATTATATCAAACTAATTACTACAAGTGTTGCATTTGACTTGATATTGATCTGGCCTATCAACAAATGAACTGATTTTCAGACAATGTCAAGAACTTAACTATTAGATTTACTATTACTTTGAAGAAATAAAAATATAGATATGTCAAACGAAAATTGTATGCTTTGACAACAGCTTAGAAACAAAGCATGATGAATCATCAATTGCTAATGAATAGAATTATTTTATGTACAACGATATAATAATTGTAAATGTTATTATATGTTAAATATGCATTCTATGTATAAAATCATTTATACAACTATGAAATTATTTATATTGTACAATTGAAATATTCTTCCAAATTATAATTGATATTAATGTCATGAACTGAAGGATCTCTATCTTCATATCTTCGTCATATTTCCCTTTCTGAGCATCCCTTTCCTTTCTTTTTCTTTTCTTCTTTTTCATCTTCCTTCAGCCTATCATAATAGCATTGATCAGTGCTGCTAGTATTATATATAATACAAGACATTCTAACAAATACTTATAATTTTACACTAATTTTCATCCTATTAATCTATTATCAATTCGAACTCCTCTTCCAATACTAATTATATTTGCATGCGGTTCCTTCCTTCCTGTTACATTAACCAAGTTCTGTTTATTAAAAAAGTTGCACCCACAAATGTGTATAACAAAAAAGTTATATTATCAGAATAGTCCAATATGAGTAGACATCCTATATAAAATAATAATCTTTATCTTCTTAATATTTAAATTTAAATTTTAGTTTTCTGGAAAAAAAATTATTAAATATTTTTTATCTTTTCAATTCAAGTCAAAAATATCTTGATTCATTAAGAAATTTTACTTTTCATCTATACTTTTATATCTACATTTGTTTTTTTATATCAAAACAAAATTAAAGTGAACCTAAGCTCTATAATTATTTCGGGCATCATATTACATATTACTAATGCATTACAGTAGATGGGTTAATATCAGGTAAAAAAAAAAAAAAGTTAATGTATCTAACAGTTAATTGCACAAAATAATTTTTATATAAAGTAAGAGTATGTATAGGGTTAGAATTTACATTATAAACGAAAGTCACTATCATTGGTCTAAAATAATAATCTTAGGATCATGACCTGTTATTTTTTCATAAATGAGCTCTATAATTTTTTTTGATAAGCAATTAAATCAATTTACCCAGTGAAATTTTAAGAAAAATAAGATATTATAATCTTTTTTATTTTATTTTTAAGTTTTAAAATTAAAAAAGTAAATTTTTATTTCATTTATTGATATACCGAACATGCTCTTAGAATGGCTGTTTAAGCAGTGGCTCTCACATACTTTGCAAAAAGAAGAGAATTCATTTATTGGGCACTTCTGCAAGGTTATATGGGCAATCTGGTGAGCTCAGAATTAAAACGACCATTCCAAAATGATGAATTCATTGAGATATCAATTTTTTCAAAAGCACTGAGACTTCTCACTGAATTAAAGCAGCTCAAGTCAAACAGTATACAATCAGGCTCCGCCAATGATGGAAATAGTTTGGCGCCCGCTTTAAGCGGCGGTCATCAAAATAGATACCGATGCTGCAGTATTTATTTCGATGGTTGAGGATATCCTAGTCCCATTGCCTAATGCTCATGCTGTTTTGATTATGTTCCTAGGGAAGTTAATGTTTTAGATCATGAATTAGCTAAATTTATTAAATGGGTCATACTACGGTGTGCTTGGCGCACTGGGGCGCCAAAAAATATTAATATACTATTAGATTATCAGAAAAAAAAAATTAATTACAGCTATTTGTCTTCATTAAAAACAAAAAATGTTATGTATAACTATTCTCATCTTCGCTAAAACTAAAATAAATATTGGTAATAATATTATATAAAGCTTTATTTTTAATTTTGTAAGTTTGAAAAAATATACAACAAAATGTAACATTTAATTTTGATAAAATTATAGTAAAAAGGCCAAATTTTAAAGTTGATAATAAAGTAATCCTAATAATAATAATAATATTATTATTATTATTATTATTATTATTATTATTATTATTTCAAATTTGCATAATTAAACTTTGTACCATATAAAATTAAATTTATTTGTTGATAATTAAATTAACTTCCATCAAATGCATAACTTAAGTTCAATTAAAAATTAAATTAATTATCTTAAATATAAATCTTATATATCACTTATATAACCATCATTAAATTTTACTTAAATTAATTATATACTTGTGTATGATGAATTTTAATTTTATATTTAAATTTAAAAATTAAAAATTTTAAAATCTAAATTTATAATTCACAAAATCTCTCAATCTCTTATTTCTTAAAAAAAATTTTCTTAGTATTTTTGTAAAAAATTAATTTTATATTTTAAATTATAATTTTTTAAAAAACTATTTAAATATTTTAAATAAAAATATAAAAATTCATTATATTTTAAATAAAATTAAATAATCTAAATATTTTTTTAAAAGAAATTTTCTTTATTTTTATATTTTATTTATTTTACTTTATATATATATATATATAGTGTTGTCCCTAGGCACCAAGAAGGAGGGTTGAATTGGTGAATAAAAAATTTAAAACTGAGATGAAGAGAAGAAGAAAATATGATGAAGACACAAGGATTTTATAGAAGAAAAAATGATGAAGACACAAGGATTTTATAGTGGTTCGGGCAATACTAACCCTACGTCCACTCCCCAATCACTCAATTGGGTATTTCACTAAATCAATGGTGTTTTCAAGCTTACACCCAACTTAATACAACTTGTGTTTTAATGGCTAACACAACCTACAACAAAGTGTTTTCTAGGATAACACAAAACCTCACTCAAGTGTTTCAACAGGCTTACACTTAAACCTTTCTTAAAAGTGTTTTTGGAGGCTAACACAAAACCTTACAATTTGGTGTTTAATGCTCACACCTAACATATGTAAAGAAGATGAAGAAAATGAGTAGCAAAGATTAAGAGCTTTCAATACTTGTAATAAATTTCTTAGCAACCTTCTTCATGGCTGTTTGGTGGGGTATTTATAGCCAAACTTCACCAAAGAGCCGTTGCAGATCAAA
>CATIWR010139470.1:0-18826 GCA_949677035.1 Omphalea diandra
TATATATATATATATATATATATATTTGTAGCTATATTGATAGACTTTGTATTGTATTAAAACTCTAGTGTGACTAGTATATAAGCAAACATAATGTATAGAAGAAGAGTTTTGAACTTGGTACAAAAGAAAATAGTATTATTTTCTCCAGATCTCTCTTTTCTTCTTCTTCGTTTATTTTCTCCGATTTTTCATAATTGATGGTGTCATTCACCATATATACCATTCGAGTTGACAGTATCGCACCTATATGCTCACCTGGGATTTACAGTTTCTTATCTATATATAAAATCCAATTGATTCCGATTAATTGTTATTTTTCATATATTTGAAATTTGATACTGAGAATACTTAGCAACAGATCCTAAGTAATTAATTTTGATTTTGGGATTTTCAGAGGAAACAGAAAGGTATAGCATGAGAGTTTTTTTAGGTGAAAAGAGAGGTTAAAGAGAGTAATGAAAATATACGAACTTGTATGTAAATAAATTAATTAACTTTACTTTATTTGAGAGTTTTCTTTTTTAAAGGAGGTTAATGGATGTAAATCATTTAAAATCTTTTCATTCCATTTTTTAATCCCCAATTAGGGTGTTTAGAAAAATAGACATTTGAAAGTAAATAGATGTAAACTTTTAATCTTCATTTATTCTCATTTACATTGTAAAAAAACTCACAAATAAGGTTAACCCCCCATTTACATTATATTATCTAACACACTTTCATATAAGTTCTAATGACAGTAAATATCCAAATATCTTTATTTTTATCATTTTACCCAAATATTCAAAATAAGTAGTTATTTATTTTAATTTCACTCATGATAAGAGCTAGAAAAGTGCAAAGGCACTTCTCACTTATTAATATGGCCTCTAAAAGTGTATTAAAAGATTTTTCTTTAAATTTCAAGACTTGTTGATATCTAGAATTAAAAAAAAAAAAAAGATATTATCAATTTTAATCTATTTAAAAATAATTTTAAATTTTGATCATATATTTAGCAACCAATCTAACATAATATTTTTTTTATAAAAGTCATCTAATTATGAATTGCATAATTAAAGAATAATAGTTTTATAATACATATGGTAGTTAAGTCATCAAATTATCCATGTTTGTCATCGCTAAATTTGATTATAGATAAATTTAAAATAAGATAGTTATATCCTTATCAATATGTGTGATAATTTATGGTGATGATTAACTATTTTTTTATTTAATTCATTAAGTTAAAATTTTCTACTAATCAAATAAAGGATTTTTTTTGAAATTAAATGTTTAATAAAAAAAATATTATCAAACACTCTTAAAATATTAAGAATTTTTTAAAAAATATTATCAAACAATCTTAAAAAAATAAATGTTGAATATTTTAATTTTAGATATTTAATATGGTTATTAAACAATATCTACGACATTTTTTAAGAAAATAACTTCTCATTTTAAAAATAAGAAATCATTTTCTAAACTTTGATATACTGATCCAAATAAAAAATAAATCATATAAATATATGTATTTATTATCACTGATCACCCTTAACTATCGATATTTATCATTGATCAACAGTTATCACTGATGATAGATGAGACTACAAAAATTTATATTTTTAATGTATTTTTCTTACATCAAACAATAAATAATATAATTATAAAATATTTATGGTTTAGATTTTATTATAATCTTATAAATAAAAAATTAATATTTTTTATAATATGTTTCAAATATCAAAAAAATATATTATTTAAAAAATTTTAAAAAAATTTAGACATTATTTTTCACAAAACCTTTGTTTTCAATTTTTTATGACCAGCACTATTGAACTAAATTGATTAACCAGCCAAATTAATTAAATCGAGAATTAATTTATTGGTGCGTTACGTAATCCGTTGGGTTCTAAAGAGTTCAGGGGGGCAAATTGATCCTTATAGCTTCTGCCACATGGCAGCACAGACAAAGCTTCCGAATCCAGCCAACAGCAAATATTTGTACTTTCTAAGGGAGTTTAGTTTGGCTAAAATCATAACCAGCCTTTAGCGCGAAGAAAAGTTAAAAGAAAGAGAAACTCAATCACCATAGCCGAAAACAAAATCTAATAATGTGTGATGGACGTGAAGATGAGCCTGGAAAAACGTATCTCTCTTGTTCTTCCCAATCCAATAACAACCACAACAACGAATCCTATATCTATCCGGTAATCCATTGCTTTATTTATGTAATTCATCATTGTTTGTTCTCTTTTCCTTGGGGTGCTATCTTTAACTCCAATTATTGTTAGTTGCTGCTTGAAATCGTGGATTAACAGCAAGGAATCCTTCAAGAAGAATTTTATAGGTCTTGCAGAGGTAAACTCTTTCTTGGTTCGAAGAAAAAGTTGGAAAAGTGAATGGGTTGTATTCATTTTTCGATTCTTTTTGCGTTGTTAATTCTGCTTCTTTTTCTGGGTTTCCAAGAAAATGTTGGAAAATTAAATGGGTTTTATTAATTTTTTTTAATTATTCTTTTTGAACTGTTAATTGTGTTTGACTCTTATTTTCCACTAAAGCAGTATGGGACTTTTTGGTTGCAGAACTGTAAATTTCATTTTCTGGAGATGTCAAAGACAAAGGGTCAAAGCTCCAATAATCACTGCTTTATTCATGTGGTGAAAGAGTAAAATCCACTCTTTCTTTCTTTTTCTTTTTTTTTTTTTCCCTTTAGAACTTCCACTCTCATAGTTACGGAAATGATTCAAATACCACTAGACCATAGTTCTGGAAATGTTTTCAGTAAGTGTATAATTGTTGCTAGATTCGGGGAATATTTCGCTATTGTTCTCAAAAGTTTTTTATTTTCAAGCAATTATTTTCCATTCGATTAGGCTGTCATGTGGAATCTTAAAGTGCTATCTTGAATTTCCAAGAATTTAACTTTCAACTTTTTCGTTTGTATTTTACATTTTTAACTGGATTTTAATCAGGAAATATGCACAAATGTGTGAAATGAAGATCACTATAGTTTATAGGTGTTATGTTTTTGAATTTGCATGGCTAATCAAGTAGTTCTGCATACCGGCTTGTTTACTCTTAAGAGTTTTTGGCAGCAGAGGTGAAACATTAAACTCAATTTCAAGGCAGTATGGAGTGTCTATTCATTCAATTGTAGCTGCTAATAAAAGTGTACCAGATGTTGACCTTCTTTTCAAAGGCCAACTACTTAACATTCCTGATTCTGCTCCAGCAGAAACTCAATTAGTAAGCAGAATTTCAGAATCATTTATGCGCATGTTAAGTTTCTTATAATACCAAAAACCAATTCTGTTTTTTGTTTTGTGATCAAGCTCTACAGTTCAGTTCTAAGAGTTAAACCTTTTGCAATGTGTTATATATACCATGAGTGATAATAAATTAGTCAAGTGTCTTCTTTTATCTAAAGACTCTTCTCTTGGTAACAATTATATTTCCAGTGAATTCAACATGCTATTATTTCTTTCTTTCATTTCGGTGTGAGATCTGTTTTCTTTTTTTTTTTTTTCTTTTTTGCCTGTTTTGAGGGAAGTGTGGGATTATAATTACAGATGCTCCATGGTAGAGTTTGTAATAAGAAAAGTGTATTAAGTAATTATAATGCTTCGTATGCTGAAATTTTGAGTTATTGGTGAGTTTGCGAAGAAAATCTGTGAGGGAGTTTTAGCTATGTATGTGAATGAAGTGCATTTCGCAAAGCATGCAAGTTAATACACTAAGCTTTTACCACTGTTGAACATATGGAGAATCGGCTGTGAATAGTAGGATAATACAAGATATTTTTTCATCTATGTTTATTCTTTGATATAGTAGAAAGTTTGGCTCTAAAGGAAAAGGATCCATATAGCTAACCCGTGATTAACTTGAGTTGAGTCGATATTAAGTCTCTTGATATATAAACATAAACCATGCAAACTTCAAATGGTTTTAAAACGTGAAAGCATAATAATATAATAAATTGTAACAAAGATTGTGTCAGAATTTGCCTATCATGTTACATTACTGAAAATTTATTGCTGTTGTCATACAGCTGAGGAGGAGCCTTTATGTGTGTGGCATTCTCCTTCCTGTACCCTTATAATGGCATCCATCAATTTGAGATGTGGTTTTATGTTTAAATTGGAAAAAATGTATATTTTTCTTGGTAGTTCAGCTTCTTGTGTTCATGAAATTCCCATATTTTATGGAAGGTATTATACAGAATATTTTCCTGGCATAATTTTAATATATAAATTCTGATTCATGTTTTGCTTGGGCATCATTAGTTACATATCTATGCTTTCAAATTGTTCTGACTTATAGCTTCTTAAGGCACTTATCATATATTCTTTAATCAGTGTCAGATCAAGAAAAGTAGGTTTCATAGTTTGTATCAACAAGAAAGATTTCAAGGTTCACTGAATATCTTGGATGGATCTTTATACAAAAAACCTTTCATGCCAACAGCCCAGGGTCTGCTACATGTATGACATTTTCTAGAACTTTTTTTTTTCTTCATTAATATCATATCAATGTTACTTTCCTACTTCTTTTGTCTTATAAGTTCATCAACAGTAGTGACCTTGACAGGTGTGTGCACTCAATTATCAGGCTAAATCCACTGGTTATTTTCTAGTTCTGGTTCCTCTTATTGCATTTTGCGTCAGATGCATAATTGGTGCCTTTAGGACTGGATTTTGTAGAGACACACAGCACCAAACTTTGAATGAACCAACGAGGCATCATGATAGACCAAGGAATATGCGATGGAAATCAGCCCTGAGTGACAACGAAGAACCTATTCTTGATTCTGAATCAAGAGCAGATTCCACTGTAAGCACTTCAATGTGATTTTAGTTTCATAATTTCATTTTCTTATCTTCCTTGAATAGTTGAAAAAATGTCATAATGCAGATGGGATTATGATTAATAAGTCTAGTGGGTGATGGATACGGTAAATCTTTATGTCTTTTGGAGAAATTATTCAATGCACCTGGTTCTTACCCTCATGTGGGTTTAGCTGGTCTGCACACAAATTAAGAGGAAGGATCAGACACCAAGTTCTTGATTTTTTTAATAGAATCTCATTGCCTATTTATGTCTTCTGGGTATCTGGGATTGTTATTTCCTTTTCTAATCCTTGCTGTTTTAGTTACTTCGGTCCTTTTAGCTGTTTTTTTTTTTTGGGTTAAATTGCAGACGTAATAACCCTCGAAACTCTTTAGTACACCTTTCGTTTCAATTTGTCAAAACCTCATGCTATTGCTCCACCATGGATAGAGAAGTTTACATATCTCAGAAGATGTTTGGAATCTCGATATTATTTTCCCTTCTTTTTAACCTCATTTAAAAAAAGTCATATATTGGAAGTGTAACCTAGTCGTCAAAGCAAAAGTTTATGAGATAAACAGAAATTCTAGGATTTAGTAATCTACGCTTATTGTGATGATTTTTTGTTCTGCAGAGTACTTCAGAAGATCAAGACCAAATGTTCTTTGAAGATACGTCTCATGCATACAGCAAACTTGAACATGATTATCAAAAATTTCTATCGGAATGTGGAATGAGTACATGGGGATACTGGCGGGGAGGCCTGCATCGATGAGACACTGCATTCTGTTTCCTGCTGAAAAGACTTCTGCTTCATCTACACTCGTCCTCAGTGGAAATTGAATGCCTTTGTCAAGTGCTTCGTTTTAAGTGTGATGATCGAATGCATTTGGACAGTGCATTTCATTTAAGTGTGATGATTGAATACCTTTGTACAGTGCTTGTTAAATTTAGATTAAGGGTTAGGACTGTTGTTGTGACTGTCAGGTTTCATTTGAGTTGGCTTTACTACCAGTTTGTATTTTTAGCAAGTTGTAATAAGAAGGGATGGTTAAAGGTCAAGAACATCAGCAATTGTCCCCCAAAGAAAAACAAAACCGGAATAGACATTTTCTTTTTCCCACTGTAAAATTGTAAATTTGAGCAAAACATGCTATTTAAAGTTTCTGCATTTACATCTCTTTTACTTTGTGGAGTAATCATATGTCTATTAATAAATGATGTTATGCAATCTTAAACAATAGCTACTGTAGCTTTCTTATGGTGTGGATTGCCCTTCAGCCAAATCGGCGAGTTGGACCTAATGTAGTAGCGTTTGAACTTAGAAGCTGGCTGTAGATTTTTTTTTTTTAATTATTATTAGAATAATGAGATTCTTTGATTTATGAATAAATGAGTAAAAAGTACATTTTAATTAAGATAATAAATAGCACATTTTATATTTTGATTAAGATAATTAATAACACATTAAGTACATAAGTATATATATTGCTATAGCAATTAAAAAAAAATTCAGCATCATCCGTTTGAATTGATATATTATAAATTGAAATCTAATAAAGTACTACACGCTATGATTATTTTAAATTACAATTTCACCTGAATTTCTACCAAAAATTTCCATTGTTTAGAAATCTTAAAAAAAAAATCAACATTTGCTTTAGATGTGGGTTAGCGAAACCCCGTATCAGCAAACTAATAGAAAAATTTTTACACATTATGATAGAAATTTTTGATAATCATGTTCAAGTTTGCTGTATGCATGAGACGTTCTTCAAAGAAAAATTGGTCTTGATCTTCTGAAGTGCTCTGCGGAACGAAAAATCATCACAATAAGCCCTAATTCCTAAATCTTAGAATTTCTGTTAATTATCTCACAAATTTTTGCTTTGACAACTGGGTTAAACTTCCAATATGTGTTTTTTTTTAATGATTTTAAAAAGAAGGGGAAATGATATCATTGAGATTCCAAACATCTTCCGAGACATGAAAACTTCTATATCCATGGTGGAGCAATAGCAAGTGGTTTTGACAAATTGAAATGAGAGGTGTACTAAAGAGTTCCAACGGTTATTATATCTGCAATTTAATATATATATATATATATGTGCGCGCGCGCACACACATTATGCTTTAGATATGGATTAAAGAAAATTACGTAATGTCATCTAACTTTAAAAAAAATCACATGTGACCGATTATGAATAGTTAATTCACAATCTGACATGGTGGACTGAATTCATACTAGAATTTCTCCTCAACCAGATCCTATTATAATCTTTCATTTTATGCTCAGCCAGAAAAACAAAAAGAAAAAGATCAAATTTATCCCCTAGAAATTTTCCAAATCATCCTGAACAAATTCTTAACAAAATAAAGATGCAGATACAATCAAAATTACAATAGGAAAAGACAAGTATGCTAGATCATTCTTTCTCAACGGACCCGACGGGCTTTCTCTTCCTGTCCTAATCCAAGTGTTTTCTGCGCATTTGCAATACCCTCAGGATCTGTATGCAACAAACCAGAACTGATCAACACATCTAAACCAAGAAAATTAACCAGTATTAATAAAAATTAGTTGCCCGCTTTATAATTTTTATGTCGAAATAACAGTTTTTCCAAGAATGAAAGATCATGTAACTGAAGGTTCAGCTCATCTTTATCGTCTAAAAGCCTGAATTTTCTTTTCACTATACTAATAAGCACATCATGTGAAATTTTGGATCTCAAGTATTCAGTTGTACCCATAGTTTGTCAGTTGATTTCGAACTATCCATTGAAGCAGAGCATCCCTGCGTCTGAGCTCATGTGTGAGTGAGACAAAAAGGGAAAAAACGCATGTAACATTCCACTTCTAGACCCATAGAAATGGTGAATCAAATGCATCAACAGACTGAATCCAGGACTGTCAAGATTTAACAGCACCAAAAGTATCCACATAAAAAATCTAACTTCACCAGTACATGCAACCAAGCAGTTTAAACTGGCTCCTAATTACTCTTGGGAGCCTATGGCTTTACTGCCAAGGGCACTGGTCAGTTGAAGGCAAAGATTTGGCCCAAATGTAAAAGTATTCTGAAGCTCATTAACTAGGGCAAGGCAATATCTTGAATTCAAGAGACAGGGCATTACTTCAAAATCAGTTCGCTATTGGAATCTTCATTTTCCTGCTCTACTTAAGGTGGAAATGCATTATACAGTTACCAGTGAAGGATCAATACTGAAATTTTTCAATAAAGGACTTTGCAAATGGAAGATGCAAATGTACTTAAAGATACACCAAAAAGAATTCACTTCATGAGCAATTCCATAACCAAAACAATTGAACAGAAAAACAATGATCAAATTTCTTGTCCAAAGAAACATGTTAAAAGACACAATAAGTATGCAATTTTCCACATATAGGTTTTATTCAAAATTGTGGCAAGACCATTCATCAAAGAAGATCCAATACCTTCCCTACACAACTCATCACACAAAGCAATGGCCACAATAACATGTTCATACCAAACCCCTACACATTGAAACTACAAGTCACCTAAAACATGGCAATCAGCAGAAACGTCTAACTCATGCATATATTAGAAACGGAAAAAAAAATTAAAATTTTTTAAAGAAATAATATCCTGCTCTATGATGGGTATAAAGCAGCAAACAAAAGACGAGACTTACCAAAGAACTGAGTAAATATGCGGGTAAAGAAAGTCAAATTTCGAGAAACATTATATGCCATTGCGGGAGGAAGAGGCTTCACCACCGTGTCTATGCTGAATACTCTCTGCAGAAACTGAAACCAATCCCAAGTGAATTATCAGAGGCAAATTGAAAAGTGCACATAAATTGAGAACCAAAAATATGAGAAAGGCGAAAGTAAAACCTGAAAATTTCGCTGGAAGCTGTAGCGGAGCTCTGGGTCGAGCTCAAGAGGATCTTCTTCGTTGTCGTCATCAACAGAACGGCCCTTGCTATTCTTTTTGCGGGGAACATGCATAGTGGGAGTGGAGCCAGGCTGATTGGTCACCTTGAGCTTGGCGTCTTTGAATTTGTCGGCTTCGTCGTCATCGTCGCCCCTCCACGGCGCTTTCGATAGCAATTCCTTCTTTCCCATTTGCTCGCCTCTGCCGGTTTCCTACAGAGGGTACCAAGATAGATGAGGATAGGAGTGGACGCACGATATGTATCTCGTTGTACTCGTGGAGCTGAGTGGACATGACAGGCAGCCCACAGATCGGACTGAGTCCAATCCAGAAATTTGATTTGAGCCTTACACTCGGCCCAATGGATTGCAGGGTAAATTATTATAAGAGAAATGTTATTTGACTCAAATTATCGTCTCAATAAGGGTATAATTATAAAATTAATATAATTAATAAAATTTAAATTTATAATTAAGGATAAATTTATTATTAATAAATATTATTAATTATTTATTTTTCACTTGAAGCCCATTTTTATGTCTCAAATTATAAATTAACGAGATTTGAGTATCTTTATTTTTTAAGAAAAATTCTTACAAAGTGATCGGTACGAAACGAGTCTTAAAAAAATAGGTGGAGTTTTTCCAGCGGTTTCAATGGAGTGTCCTTGCATTAAATTGAAACTAGAGGAATGAATGATCGTTGCTTTGACAATGCCTTGCCAAATCGTAAACAACATTCTGACTAAACCAAAAAAATGCCTGAAATTGCGGAAAAAAAGTAAGCTATAGGAAGGAACTAAAGGAAATCCAAACAAGCTTCAGGTGATGGAATCATTAAAGATTCTAATAAGATATGGATTTATGGGTAAGGGGTGGCTATTGTTATTCTAGTATACCACAGTTTCTACTGATATTTGAGTCTTGTGATAAATGAAATTATCTAAACGTGAATGCCGGAATTTAAATCATACCAATGTAATTTTCTCTTCCATATATATATGCCACTCTGTCAAATTTTGAATAAGTCCTATATTCTTTTCATTTGGAATTGAATAGGTTCTTTATCCTTTACTTTTTGAACCTTTTAGCACTTGAAATTGTCTTTTGAATGATTAGTTTCAAAATTGGAATTGAAGTATTATTTTTTTTGTGTTTCGTATAAATGAATTCTATAATTTTGGTGAAATTCATTTGTAAATCTATGTTTTTTGTGTTTGATGTAAATAAAAATTAATTTAAAATTTTATTTTATTAAATTCTTGAAATTAGATACAACTAAAGTAAATTTGATAGAATTTATTAATAAACGCTATATAAAATTTCAAACTGTAAATTAAAATAAATGCTATACAATTTTTTTCTTGAAAAACTAAAAAAAAAAATCTAATATTTTCAACCATATAGGCATTTATTTTTGAATATGACTATTAAAGTAATAATTCATCAAATGCTAATGTGCAAATCCTCAAGGCCACTAGAGCATACCCTAGTCAATCTGTAATATCTTCTTGTAAAATATTTATTTTACTTTACAGTTTTTTCCATGTGAAACTAAAACCTTCATCTATCTTTCATTAAAAGTTCATTTTCAAATATTTCATAAATTAATTGTAAAATGTGTTAATCTATCTAGATTATAAATTTAAGCATATGTTAGAAATAAATTCATCACAATGTCAAACTCCAAAACTATAAATAATTTTTATTTCAAATTTTCAACCATATATTAGTAATGTTTATAAGACTTTCCAATCAATAAGTTAATTCCTTAACTCAGCACAATTATTAATTTTAGTGAGCTATCTGACTAAATCAGGATCTTTCAATCAATAGCATTTTGTGACATCTCAGTATTATATAAGCATATTTCATTTTTGTTTTGAATATCTAATTTTTATTATTTAAGTATAATTACAATTATTATCGGAAGCATAATAAAAACAATTGATGATATACAATATATAAAAAATAATAATTTTTATAATATATAGAAATGATATCATTTAAAAGAATTCTACTTCAAAATAAAATTTAGAGAAGCTTTCCTAAAATTATGTTATAAAAAGAGATTCCATACAGAAGAATGATGTACACTTTGGAAAAAATTAAAAGGAAAGGAGTTTCTTTAAAAAAAAAAAAAAAATCAAAGGCTACTAAGATATTGATTGAAAATTTAGACTTCAAAGGAGGAAAACAGTTCTTTGGGGACCAATTTCAAAATATATATTGAGAAATTAATTTTTGAGGGATCACCATTGATACTTGATCAAAGAAAAACTTTTAGCAGCAGTTATAATAATATATTCCTTGTGAATTATATACTATAAAAAATAGAAAAGAAAAAGAAAATCTATTAGACAGAATACTTGAAAAATGTTGCTTAGAGAAAAATTTGGGAGAAGGAAGTTGAATAATATTTGACTAAAAATTTTGCATGACCAATTGATAATAAGTGAGATATCATGTCATCGATCATGAAGTTATTATGTTTTTATTAATTGAATGACGTAATTTGAAATTAAAGTGAAATGTTTTCTTACAAAATTAATTGCTATTGGTAGCACTAATGAGAATGACAATTTAAGTGGGCAAGAAGATGAATTGGGTATTTTTAGAAACCTAAAACTTCTTGCAAATTTCTTAATTTCTTCTTGTAGCAGAATTAGAACACTTAATTCTCTATTTCTCAAAACAAGGATTAAGTAAAAGGAAGAAAGAAGAATGTGAGAAATTTTATAGAGGTTTGATAAACTATTTGCACATCCTCCTAGCAAGTTTTAATTAGGCTTTTTATTTATTTTTACAACTCAAAGAGAACCTCTCTTTTATAGAAGAAATTATTTTATGGAGTAGATTCATCGTATAAGATATCATATAAGATAGTAAACCATCCAATCAGAAAATATTTACATAATATATTTTTTTATATGAAATTATCAAAAATTACAAAATGCCACAAATAAAATAAAAAACTGTATAAATAACCTTTTTAAATTGGCTAGTTCACAATCCTATCTAGTGAATTCAGTACTTAATAGAATTTTTTTCTTTTATAGGGTTAACGATAACTTACCTCGCCTTTTTTTTAACAAACTTAAAGGAGCAAAACCTATCTAGTGTTTGCATGAGCTTAACAATAACCTATATGCTTTTCCGAGTTAAGCACAAACTTTATATCCAAAGCCAAACCTTATATGCTTATAAGGTTTTATTTAAGTCCTAAATCTCTTAATACGTAATAAATATAATGAACACACATGAAAAATCTATACTATTAAATACAAAGATTTTACTTTAAGCATCTCATTATCCAAAAGGTAAAATAAATTCTTTTAAACCTTATACAAAGTTCTCAAATGAATTCTCTAACCTTCCTTTCTAAAGTCATATGAAGTCTTTTCATATAGGTAAGAATCAAAACTAGTTGCTATAACCTTCAAAAGCTCCAAAACATCTTTTTGAAAAATTAGCTATTATAAACTTAAATAGGTCATTCACCTCTTTGAACGATGTTGTTGCTCTCAACCACAAGGCTATTTCACTTGGCTAGTCTTCAAGCATTTTGCTTTATTTAGACAGTTTACCTTAGCTATACTGGCTATGTATTATTGACCAACCTATTCACTGAGACTATTTACCTAACTTCAAGCCATTCAACCTTTCTGTTTGATTTTCTTTAAATTTTTTCATGCTCAATAAGATGGTTCAAAACTTGAATAAGGTCTTTCCATTTGTTTCAACAAGGAGGTTCTACTCTCTTAATAGATCATTCATTTTGATTTGCTATTTGGCTTGAATGGCTTCTTTATTGAACTAGACATTCCATTCTTGAATGGTCCATTCACTTACTTTCTTCTTTAACTTTTATCTTTGATATTTCTAACCATTCTTCCTTTATCTCTAGGGCTTCTTCTCTCTTCTTTTTTTTTTCTTTGCCTTTATCTTAATCTTGCATGGTTTTCTTCTCATCATATTTCTTCTACTTAGAGAGTCATATCACCTAAAAATACTTTGCCAAATTAATATCTTCTTTTGATTTTCCTTTGATAGTCATTCTCAAGTCATTACTTTTGAGATGTACTCAAATCTTTCTTGAAAGCTTGTATCTCTTCTTTTCTTCAAAATTTCAAATTAAAATAAGTCCTACCCAAAATAAAAATACTTGAACAAAAGATTATAACTTCTCAAAGTTTTGTTATTATTCAAAACAACATCAATCACATGACTAAGGCAATGTCTTATCACACTCTTAGGGTCAATATTCTCTCTCTTTCTAAGTAATGACAAAACTAAGACGATTTGATAAAACAAAAAAATAAACACACAAAAATATTATACAAAACATCAAAATTTCTCTCCCTTTTTGGAATAATTAAACAAGGGCTTGAAATGCCAATAAACTTTTCAAGCGTATTTGCTCCCCTCTTGAAAATACAAAGGGCTATCTTAACATATTTGAAAGAACTTCTCCCCATTTTTAGAAAATAATTTCTACACATAAAAATACCTAAACTCTAAATATTAAAAGTTAAAAAACTTCTTCCCCTTAATAAAAATAAATTTCCAAAATAATCTGCCTTATAAAGTTCAATTACGCAAAACTTCTCTCCCTTTCTTTAAAAGGCTCATAAATTATTTGAAATATCCCCCTCCCCCACCCCCAAGAAAATAATTAAGGTATCTCTACTAAAGTCAAAACTACCCGATTTTGTACTAATTTAAAATAAATTAAGAACAACTTTAGGGTCACATATTTGAGCAATTGAGGTACCAAAAATAAGTCATTTTGGGAACCAAGATGCAATTATTCTAGAGAATAATTCAGAAAATAAAATTTAAATAAACACACAAACAAACATGTTGTATATGCCAAGATATATATTATCTCAAATAATAATATACCTAAGCAACTCCCTTTCAACATATATATTCATAACTCAATTAAGAATAAAATAAGAGATATATTACAGGTTTTATGCTAATCATGATATTTAACACCACTCTGTTGATTTGTTTGATACCAATTTAAGCTAATATTGACCCAATGTTAAACTTTAAAATTACATCCCTACTTTCCTTATCATACTACATTCACACATTTGATTCTTCATTTTGAGTGCTTGGTGAAAGACTTCTCAGCCTACAAATAAATATTTTTTTGGTATCCATTGCTTTTTTGGGCTCATGGAAATTAGCAACACACCATTCTCATCATTGACTCTCATGTAGAGAAAAATATGCTTTATGGCCAAATCTTTCATAATAATAGCATTGTCAAGGGAATACTCTTCTAAGTTTATAGGAAGAAAATGGAATAAGGTTCAATTTCCACTTTAACTTTGTGCAAAGTTTTTATTAAGCCCTTTTTAACATTTTCAGCTATTTTACTGTAGAATTTATCTTTTTTTAGGCTATAAAACCCTTTTTAGACCAGATTTAGGCATGTGGGTTACACCCTATTTTTTTTAATAAATATTTAGTTAGCAAAAGTAATTTATTTTTTATTTTATCTTTTATACATAGTTAAAACAAACTTTGCAAATTAGCTGAAGTTATAATAAAATTTCTCAATTCTTAAAGCCCTAGTTTTAAAATTCTCATTATTGAAGGATTGATTTTGTTGTATTGTGAGAATGTTATCAATTTCCTCATCTTCTTTTGATATTGCTCCTTCAAATCATCCTTTTCCATGGTTTCATGGACCAAAATTTGACTATGGTGGAGAAGAAAAAAGATGAAAGTGTCATGTAGCTTTAAAGGCACCAATGTGGGTTTCATGGACTAAAGATTTCCAGAAATACGATTCTTCAAGCATCAAGTGTAATTATTTTATTTTTGAATTATGCTATTTATATTGTTGTTTTAGTTTTTGAGTGAAATGAAATTTTGCAGAAAGAAGGTAAATGCAAATATTTTGAGTGGTATGATGTTGAATTTCTTGACTGGTCTATTGAGATTATCAATTGCCTTAGCTCAGAAAGAAAGATGCTAAAAAATTATATTGATAGGGTGCAAATGTATGATTGTGATAACTATAGAAATGACATGAAGCAAATGGAGCATGAAATGAAAATAATGAAAATTCTGCTATGTGAAAGTATTGTTGAAGTTCAAAAGTTGAGAAAGATGAATATGTGGTTGAAGAGTAAGCTCCAATTTTGTTATATTTCATTGGCAGTTATGATTAGTTGCAAGGTTTAAAGTGATAATTATAGTAAAAAATAATTTACTACCAAATTTACTTGTGACAATTTTGTGGTTTAGTGTTATTTTAGTGTTGAATAGACTATTTTAAGTAGTGTGTTGAAAAGAGCAAGATAATTTGAGCTCTCATTCCATTTTGTGTGTAATGGAAGTCAATTGACGATGAAGTTGTGTTATTACAATTAATGATATTATGTTTATCAAATTTTGACCATATTTGATATAATTTTACAAATAAGCTAATGTATGACTGGTTATATTAAAAAATACAATAACTATAGCAAAAATGCAATAAATGTAGAAAACGTAGTAATCATAGAAAAATTATAGCAAAAATATAGTAACTAGAGCAAAAATATAACAAAAATACAAGAAGTCCTAAGCTAATATATAATTACAACAAAATAAAGACTCATGTTGTAACTCATAAACAATACCATACAAACAATAAATCAATGAAGTAAGCTATATATATAGCAAGTGATGTAATATTTACATCTGTTAATTAAAAAAATCAAAATGTATAACATATGCAATTTGTTATTGTTAAAACCTAAATTGTCTGGCATTTACATTTCCATGCCCTTTACATTAATATGGCATTCACATCAATCAAAAACAAAAAGGATGTGTCTAGTTTATCTTATGCATGTCATTTACATCACCCATAAAACCTAAAAATATATCCAAGGATGTGTCTTCAATTTCTCCTTAGAGGCCTCCTCTGCAATTTAAGCCTATTTGCAGGTTCACTCTTCTATGGTAAAATAGATAACTTTTGTGGTAAAATGGCTGAAAAAGTTAAAAAGGGCTTAATCGAACCTTCATGCAAAGTTGATGGGAGAAATTGAACCTTCTAGAAAATGCTTGAAAATAATTTCTAGACATAAAATACCTACACTCTAAATACTAAAAGTTAAGAAATTTCTCCCCCTTAATAAAAATAAATTTCCAAAGTAATATCCCCTGTAAAGTTCAATTAATCAAAATTTCTCTCCCTTTCTTTAAAAGGTTCTTAAATTATTTGAAATACTCCTTCTTAAGAAAATAATTAAGCCATCTCTAGTAAGGTCAAAACTAGCCTCTCTTATACTAATTTAAAACAAATTAAGCACAACTTTAGGGTCACATATTTGAGTAATTTAGATACTAACTTTTTTGAAAAAAAATAAGTCATTTTGGGAACCACGGTGTAATTATTTTGGAGAATAATTTAAAGAATAAAATTTAAATAAACACATAGACAAACATGTTTTCTATGCTAAGATATATAAATTTCAAATAACAAGATTTATAAGCAACTCCCTTTTAACATAAATACTCATAACTCAATTAAGAATAAGAGAAGTGATACATTACAAGTTTGATGCTAATCATGATCTTTAATAACACTTGTTGATTTGTTTGATACCAATTTGAGTTGAGCTTCACTCAATGTAAATTTTCAACTTATATCTCTACTTTTCTTATCATACTCCATTCACCCATTTGATTATTAATTTTAAACACTTGATAAATGAGTTCTCAACCTACAAATAAATTTTAGTATCCATTACACTTTTAGGCCTATGGGGATTAGGAACAAATCATTCTCACCAATTAGCCTCACATAGAAAAAATATGTTTTATGGCCAAATTTTTCATAATAATAACATTGCTTATAGACAGATAATTTATAAGATGGCTTTATGTATGCATTGGACCTAGGAATATGGGCATTGGCATTTTCTATTAGGTCTTGGCCTTGGAGTCCTATATATGAAAACATGATTACCTTTAAGTCTTTATTGTGAATTTGAATATGTAGTTATATTTACAAGTATATTAGATGATGGAAAAGAGATTCTAGCCTTAGATAAGGCTTTCATAAAGGTAGGCTTAGAAGAAAGAGAAGGAATAGAATGATTATAACTTAAACCATATTTTTTAATTGATTCCCTTCAGGAGTTTAAAATCAAATATAAATTTTCTTTTCCTCTAATAAATTTAAAAAAAAAACCTTCAAATTCAAGTTTTCATTTTTCAAACTTTATTTTATTGTAAAAAATATTCATAAAATTTCTTTTTATTTATCAAAAACTAATTTTTCCAACCAAGTCATTAAATCTCTTTGTCAAATCATTAGGTTAAGTTTTTAAATTTTATTTCTTTTAAAACTTTATCCAAATCATTATTTATGCATCTTAGGGCTTGCACAAAGTTATCAATTATATATATCTCATTGAGTTCATCATCATCACCTATCCTATCATCATTGAAAACCTTGATGCATAACTCTCGTAAAAAGCTTTTCTTAATTGATATAAAGCACAAGTTGGTTTTTTCTCTCCTTAGCTCATCAATTAAATCACTTGGTTTGGAGACATTTGAATCATCCAAAGTGCCTTTTTAATAAAATTTTTTTTGTATTTTTTGCTTTCTTTTCATTCTCAACCTTAAGACAATTAGTCTTTAAGTGACTTAATTTTTCATGCCAATTGAATTCTACTTGGTCAAACTTGATTAGACATGGATCGATTAAACTCAATTAATAATATTATAAATATACTTAAGCTAGATTAGACTAAGAAACTTCTCGAGTTGAGTATTTTGAAACTCAAATTTGACTCGCTCGATTACTCGAGTAGCTTGAGCTCAAGTTTGGCTCGATCTCAAGCTTGACTCAATTAATCTCGAGTCAATTTTGAGTATTTCTTAAATCGATCTCAAGTAGTTTACAAGTTGTCTCATTTCATTTACACTCTTCTTATTATTTGTCCCTATTAACAGTATCTCAATGTATGTTTATCCGTTTGTTTCTCCATCTCTCTCTTGCAAATAATTAATCCTAAACTGTCAGATCATCTTCCACTCTAATTAAGACGACGATACCCACCTCACTGTCTGACCCTCCTTATCCACCGCTATCGTTGACACTCAAAACGCAAAGTCTAAGCTTGAATCCTTTAGAAAAATCGATCAAAACCTATGAAACGACTTCATTTTCCCTTTATAGAAAAATAAAAAAAATGCTAATTTAGTTTCCAATGATAAAAAAAAAAAAAAAAAATTAACATCACATATTGAGCTTAGGCTCCCTCATTGAATTATAGGCTTTTATTTCTTGCATCGATTTTCTCATTGAAGTGTGTGTTGTCTCGAATTTAAGGTCTATGATTCTTTGAATAATAAAAAAAAAGAGTCTATGATTCTAAATACGAGCTTTTTTATGGTTTAGGGTTTGTAATTGGTGTTTTTGGAGCTATAAGTGATTATTTTATTGGATTTGGTCTACTGGCCCATGTGCTTTATTTGATTTGTTGTTGTTGTCTACATTGTGAATTGGCAAGTTTTTTTTTATTACTACGATTATGTTTTCTCCATTTTTCAGTTGTTTTATGTATTGAATAAGAGTTTTTATAAAGTGAAAAGATATAGAATGAAATAAAATAAAAAAGATATGAAATGAATTGACAAGTTTTTTTACTTTATCTTTAACATTCTAAGAAAAATAGACATTTAAAAATAAAAAAATATAAACTTTCAACCTCCATTCTCATCTAAAAAACTCAAAATTTAAATTAACTTATCAACCTCATTTATATTTCACTCATTAACTCCTTCTAATCTACTCTCATGCAAGTATTTAAGTTGTGAATTTAGTAGTGGAATCTCGTATTGTGCTCATGGGTTGCTCAAGACCAGTTGTCTGCTCTATGATTTTTTTTTTAGTGCATATGATCCTTCTTAATATTAATTAATTAAAAGCTAATGGAATAATACACAAAAATATTTTAATTTATTTTTATAAAATAAAAGATGGAATAGAATATTATTGAGATAAATTGCAGAGATGTAAATACATTTTATCCCATAAAAAAACCAAAGACTGAAAAAGTAGATAATTGA
>CATIWR010139475.1:0-14895 GCA_949677035.1 Omphalea diandra
TTGCTTTGGTGGTAGTTACATTTCCCTACAAAATAAGAGTCAATCACCTTTTCTTTAGTACCAAAGCATACTTGGGTCCTAAGGGGTTAGTGATTGAAGGGTCTTCTAACTTGAGCTGATCCTTCTTAATAAAGCAATGTATGTTGATATGCCCATATTTCATGCAATAATGGCATTGGAGATTAGACTTGTTAGTCTTTCTCCTATGCATGAATTTAGTATAAGTAAAAGGCCTTCTCATACCACGGTCATGTGAATGCATGCATGTGCATGTATGATGAGTAGAAGTAGAGGATTTTCTATAAGGATAACAATGCCTTTTGTTATACATATAAGCATGATTGGCTCTTTGAGTCTTAGATCTAGAGCTTTGGGGAGCCTTCCCTTAACTCTTAGGCTTATGAGGCTTAGTGCTATAAGCATTTTTCTTCCCAATCACCTCAATGCTTGAGGTTTAAGGTTGTAAAGCTCTAACAAATGTAGTTATAGATGTAAAGGGTGTTCCATTAAAACCTAAATCATGCCTAATTAAAGGTGGTCTTTGTGACACAATAAGAGTATCTAAAGCCTCTTTTCCTTTATGGAATTTAGAGATTGAACTTCTAAGCTTAATGACTTCTCCTTTAAGAGTGCCATTCTCCTTTCTAAGTGAGGCTAAGGAAGAAGATGATGTATATAATTTTTCAACATATTTCTTAAGTTCTTCATTAGAAGCACTCAATTCATTTATAAGCCCATTTAGAGACTTGTACTCATCTTTTAATTTGGAGCACTTCTTCATGTAGGTTTTAACTTGTGACTTATACTTGTCACACCTCATAGTTAGAGCTCCTAAAAGCTCTTCATTTATATCATCTACCTTATAATCAAAATTGGAGTGGGAGGATGTACTTACCTCTTATGAAGAGTCCCCTAGTACTATGAAGCATATGTTAGCCTCATCTTCTTCTTCCGCATCTTCACTTAAGTCATCATCCCAAGTGACGGAGAAGTTTTTCTTCTTTTCTTTGTCCCATCTCTTCTTTTTCTTTATCTTCAGACATTTATGCTTTATGTGTGCTTGTTTGCCACATTCATAGCATGTGACATCATTTGTTCTTTCTTTTGGACTTTGGACAGATTTTTTAAAGACTCTTATTTCTTTTCTTCTCCTTATCAACTCCTTAGTTCTCCTTAAGAGCATGGCTAGCTCTTCTTCTTCTTTATTACTATCCTTTTCACTTGAGGAGAGGTTTGCTTCTTTTTCTCTTGTTAAAGCTTTGAAACCCATGGTTCTCTTTTCTGGTTTTTGACTTTCGCCCCTTCGCTTGTTCTCTTTTCTGGTATTTCACTTTGGCCCCTTAGCTTCTTCATTTGCTCATCTTTTTGAATAGCCAACTCATGAGTCAAGAGCTTGCCACTTAGCACATCGGTTGGGACCTTTCCAATCTCCAAATTGGACTTTTGAATACTACATACCCTAGCCCCAAATTTGTCAAGTGGAAGAGTTTTAAAAATTTTGGTGTTTACCTCATAATTTGTGAGTGCTCTTCCAAACTTTTTCATATTGGTGACAATAGACCAGAGCCAGTTGGTCATTTTCATGATGTTTTCGTTGTCCTTCATCATGAAGAGTTCCCATTTGGTGACATACATCTCCAAACGGCTTGACTTCACTAAAGTTGTGCCTTCATGATAGTTCTCTAGAGTCTTTCATATGGCATGTGCGGTTTGACAATGTTGCACTCTCCCAATCTCTTCTTTAAAAAGTGAGCTTAAGAGAATGGTCATTGCCCTCTTGTTCTTGCCATTTAACCTCTGGTGAGCTTCAACCCATTCATCCCTTAGAATTAGTCCTTCATTGCCATCCACAACTCTGGTAGGAGGCTTCCATTCCTTGATTATCACATCCCAAAGGTCCACAACGTCTATATCAAGATAGATCTCCATCCTATACTTCTGATGAGTATAGTCGGTTCCAATAAAATATGGCCTTAGGTGTGAGTAGATTGCTTCTTATGCCATGATCTTGTTTCAGCCAATGAAGGTTTGATTTGTGAAAACCTTGCTCAGGTACCATTTGTTGTCCCTTGACACCAAGAAAGGGGGTTGAATTGGTGTATAAAAATTTCAAAAATAAAGAATAGGGGAAGAAGAATAAGTAAAATGGAGATAATGATTTATAGTGGGTCAGGTATAATTAACCCTATGTCCACTCCCCAATTTACCAATTGGGTATTTCACCATCTCAAGGTGTTTTCAAGCTCACACTCAACTTGTACAACTTGTGTTTTGATGTCTCACACACAACCTTACTACAATGTGTTTTTAGGGTAACACACAACCTCACTCAAGTGTTTCACTAGGCTCACACTTAAACCTATCTTGAAGTGTTTTTACAGGCTCACATTACAACCTTACAATTTGGTGTTTAATGCTCACACCTAGCACTTTACAATTTCATAAAGAAATTAAAGAAAATGAGTAACAAAGTTTAAGAGCTTTAATTACTTGTAATAAATTTCTTAGCAACCTTATTCATGGCTGTTTGGTGGAGTATTTATACCCAAACTCTATCAAAGAGATGTTGCAGATCATAGCTCATCAAATCTTTAAGACATGCTTGACAGATTCTGCATTAAATGCTTGACAGTCTAAATTTGTGGTCGCTACTACTCATTAGCGGTCGTGAAATCCAAATTCCTGAAGAAAAATCCTATTTGTGTCTAATGGCTAGTCCACATGGCAGCTTCTGATTAGTTCACTAGGAAAATATAGTCGTTGTCTTTCACCTATTTTTAGAAGTCACGGTCGCGAGGTTTCTTATACAGGACAGAGAATGTGAATTTTTCTGCCAAAAATGGTCATCTTCTTCTTCACGATTCGCGGTCGCTACCAATAAGATGCCTCTGTGAAATTTGACTTCCAACGATCTGCTGGGACACTTGTCATGCCATGGTTATGCACTTGCTTCCCTCTTGAGTCACTTCAAAATTTGCGGCTGCGACTAGGGCGTGACACACACTGCGAAATTGTCTGCCAATTTTGGACTCCTTCATTTGGATGAATCACGGTCGAGAATAGCTCCGCAATTTCGCCTGTCTGCTTTCTAACAAGCTTCTTCATGGATCGCGATCGCGAATACAAAGTAGCAGTCATGATTTAAAAGTCACTTTTCATACTTGAAGATTTTTGAGCTACATCTAACTTCCAATTTAGGTAAAGGCTAAAGGTTGGAAAACAATACTTTTTTGAAACATTAGACATGATAAATCTCCTTTGTCAAGATCAAAAGAGGTCTAAGACTTAGGGTTAACTACCCTAGTCCAACAAAACCTATACAAGAGTTTTCTAAGGCTTACTCTCAAACCTAAATAAGAGCTTTCTATATAAGGGCTCACTCTCAAACCCAAGCCCTAGTTGTTTAAAGCTTGCACCAAACTATGTATAAAGAAATAAAGAATTAAAGTTGTGAGAATTAACTTTGCAAGAATTTTGGCCCAATCAATTATTATCCTCTTACATTCAAGTCCATTTAGTGGTGTATCTATAGGCAATAACCACCAAAGAGACGTTATAAAGAAACTATGTCTAAATCTCCAAGTTATGCTAGGCATATCTTTCATTAAATACTTGTTAGATAAAATTCACATTCGAAATTGAAATTTTTTATCCCTATTTTTGGACTGTGTCTAACAGTTAGTCCATGTGGCATAAAACCATTGGTCTTTTTAAAAACTATTTGTTGGATCTTTCTAATAGATCTCAAAATTTGTGATCGCTACTCAAATCCTATCACTATTTTCTTTCTATTGACGTGATGGTCACCGTAAAATCATTTGTCTAACATGGAGATGTTGTTTCACTAATTTGCGATCGAGATTGAAATTCATGGTCACTAGTTTTGAATCTCAACAACACTTTTCAAAATTCACGGTCTCTAAATTTGAAGGCAGATGTTCATACTTTGAGTTTTATGCTTTTAATCACTCCTATTCAACTTTCAAAGGAGATTTTATCTTAATAACTATAAAAACAACACTTAAAATTGACATTAGCACCTTTCAATCTATATTGTCAAGATCAAAAGAAAGTCTTGACTTAGGTTTGAACAACTTACTCCAACAATCTCAACTCTTTTTGATTTTGATAATATAGATTAAATACGCTAAGGATAAAGAATCAATTATGCATGCTTCTAAGAGAATGATTATGAAGTGATTCAAATCGTAAGTTTGAAATCGCTCCCCCTCAATCCACACTTCCCCTTAGTTATTTTAATAAGATCATTGTCTTAGCTTATTACAAATGTAGTTCAATTTTCTCTCCCTTTTTTGTATATTCCCTCTTTGTATATTCAGTCAATTATCCCTTCCCCTTTGTCAAGATCAAAAAGAGAGGAAATCGAAGGGAATAAAAGAGAGAATGGGGAATATGATAAGGAATGTCCAAAAACTTGTTAATTGTACAAACTCAAATTAGAATAGCAAACATAAGTAATTTTGCATAATTGATCACAATATGTCATATAAGAAGATAAATGGATGAAACATAAATTGCATAAAAATTTTATATATAAAAAAACATAAATGCAAAATAATTCAAACATTTAAAGATGCTTGAACATACAAACTAAGGCTAGAAATTTAAGAATTTCATATATGGCCCTGGTATAGAGTATACGATTTTTTATGATTGATTTATACATTTGAAATATAGAAAACCTCAAATTACAAAACGAATTATTTCAACTTATGACACAATCAATCAAATCAAACATATCAAAAATGTAGATATATTAAGTAATAAAATGCATAAAACTTCCCTTAAACATATGCATAAATATATCAAGTTAAAAACATAAGGGATAAGGGATACATTACAAGTTTAGTATCAATGGTTTGAAACCAAAAAACCATTTGAAACTTTATCCCTTCTTCATTAGCAATCTCCATTTACCTTTAGATTTTCCCTGACGAGAATTTGGTGAAGGAGTCCCTATCCTACAATATCAAACACTTTGCTTTGGTACCCAAATATACTTAGGTCCTTGAGGGTTAGTCTCGAAAGGGTCCTCCAATTTAAGGTGTGCCTTCCTAATGTGGCAAAATACATTGATGTGGCAATATTTCATGCAATAATGACATTGGAGCCTATACTTATGAATCTTTCTCCTATGCGCAACCTTAGTATGAGTAGGAGGGCTTCTCATACTTTAGTTATGAGAGTGTATGCAAGTGCATGAGTGATGAAATGTAGAAGAGAATTTTTTGTGTTTGTGTTTTTAAACATGCTTTTTGTTATAAATGTAAGCATAATTTGCTCTTTGAGCCTTAGCTCTTAAGCGTTGGGGGGCGTTTCCTTTGTCGTTAGGCATAAGTGGTTTAGTGCTAGGAGCACCTCTCTTCCCAATGACCTCAATACCTGAAGTTTGAGGTGTTGATGCTCTAATGAATGCACTGAGTGAAGAAGTAGATGAAGAGGCTCCATTGAAGCTTAGACCATGTCTAACTAAAGGAGGTCTTTGAAATACAATAAGTGTATCCAAACCTTCCTTCCCCTTATGAAATTTAGAGATGGAGTTTCTAAGTTCTATAACTTACCCTTTAAAGAATCATTTTCCTTTCTCAAGGAGCTAAGAGAGGATGAAGACTTAGAAAGACTCTTTAAAGACTTTTTGAGTTCTTCATTAGAAGTCCTTAATAAGATCATTTAAAGATTTAAATTCAACCTCCATTTTAGAACATTTTTTCTTGTAAATTTTCATTTGTGATTTATATTTATCACATCTTAAAGTAAGAGCTTCAAGAATATCATCATCAAATGCATCATAATCATCATAAAAGTGTGGAAATGTACTTAACTCTTTGAAGGAGTCCTCTTGAGCCATGAAGCAAAACTTTCCTACTTAATTTTCTTCTTCATCATATGAATCATTATCTCAAGTAGCCTTAAAGCTCTTCTTCTTTTCCTTTTGATGATAGGAAGATGACTTTCTTTGGATTCTTTTTTCTCTTCTCCTTTTCATTAACTCCTTGGTCCTTCTTAATATTTTGGCAAGCTCTTTTTCTTCTTTATCATTTTCATTTGAATCACTTGAGCTTGAATAAACTTTTTGAGCTTTGAAGGCTAGAGTTTTATTCTCCTTTTTGTCTCTTTGTCCTCCTAGCTTCTTCATCTCTTCATCTTTCTTGAGAGCCATCTTAAGAGTGAGAAGCTTACCAATTAGGGCATCGATTGACACTTTCCCAACTTTGGACTGGACTCTTGAATGTTCCATACTCTTGCACCAAATTTATCCAATTGAAGAGATTTGAGGACTTTAGTATTTACCAAACTTTTTCATGTTTGTAACAATAGAGAGAAGTATATTTGTTATTGCTTTGATGTTTTCATGCTCTTTCATCATAAAGAGTTCTCATTCTGTCACATACATCTTTAACCTACTTGATTTCACAAGAATTATGCCCTCATGATAGTTTTCTAGTATTTTCCATATGACATTTGCAGTTTAGCAATGTTGGACTCTTTCAATTTTTTCTCTTGACATGTAACTTAGAAGAATAGTCATTGCCCTTTTATTTTTACCATTTGCCTTCCTTTGTGCTTCACTCCATTCTTCTCTTGCAATTTCCACCTTTACTGCTTCAACCATCTTTATTGGAGGCATCCACTCTTCAAATATATAATCTCATAAATTGATGAGATTGCTATCAAGATAAATCTTCATTTTATGCTTTCAAATAGCATAATCATTGCCATCAAAGCAGGGATTAAAGTCAGAGTAGACTCCTCCTAGTGCCATTGCCCTTTTCTCACACAATGAGGGCTTAAATTGAGACTTAACTCTAATATCAATGCTTGGACCTAGTGCATCAAGAAGGGGGAGTTGAAGTAGTAGCAAATTTGAACTTTAAAGGAAGTACACACAATTAAAAGATTAGAGAAAGGAGTATAAGAAGAATGAACACAAGGGTATTTCTCTAAATCACTAGTGTTTTACAAGCTCACACTCAACTTAGTGTTTAGGCTCACACCAAACCTTACAAGTGTTTTCCTAAGGTTCACACTCAACCTAGTGTTTTAGGCTCACACCAAACCTTACAAATGTTTTCTCAAGGTTAACACTGAAACCTATACAAGAGTTTTTTAAAGCTCACTCTCAAACCTAAACAAGAACCTTCTATATAAGGGCTCACTCTCAAACCAAGCCCTAGGTGTTTAAAGCTCACACCAAACTATGTACAAAGAAATAAATAATTAAAGTTGTGACAATTAATTTTGCAAGAGTTTTGGCACAATCAAGGGTTATCCTTTTGTATTGAAGTCCATTTTGTGGTATATTTATAGGCAATAACCACCAAAGATATGTTATAAAGAAACTATGTCTAAATCTGCAAGTTATGCTAGGCATATCTTTATTAAATGTTTGTCAGACAAAATCCAAGGTCAAGACTAAAATTCAAGGTCACTATTTTTGGATTGTGTCTAATAGCTAGTTCATGTGGCATAAATCATTAGCCTTTTCAAAAACTAGTCATTGGATCTTATGAATGGATCTCAAAATTTATGGTCGTTACTAAAATTCATGGTTGTTATTTTCTTTCTTTGGACGTAATGGTCACTGTGAAATAATCTGTCTAATATGGAGATGTTGTTTCACCAATTCGCGATCGCTACTGAAATTCATGGTCGCTACTTTTGAATCTCAACAACATTTTTCAAAATTCGCGATCGCTATTGAAATTTATAGTCGCTAATTTCAAAGGCATATTTTCATTTTTTGAGTTTTTTGCTTCTAATCACTCATATTCAACTTCCAATGAGATTCTATCTTAATATCTATAAGAACAACAATTAAAATTGGCATTAGAACCTTTCAATCTATATTATCAAGATCAAAAGAAAGTCTTGACTTGGGTTTGAACAACCTAGTCCAACACAGTCCTAGTTCAGGGGATGAAATTGATAAAGATGCTAATGGATCAGATTCATTCACCTTGAGGTTTGTCCAAGCAAATGGAGATGAAGGGACAAGAGGAGAACAAGAGCTAGGAACTAGGTAAGTATTACCTTTGAGGAGGATGAGATGAGTTCGCTGCTTTCACTTCATTTCTCTAGCACCGATATGAGTTGCTTTGTCACCTCAACTACCTCATGCAACAGATAGAGCGACAAGCATTAATGCTTATAGTTAGGGAGCTTGCCTTGAGCTCGCCGCAAACATGTAAAATTTGTGAATTGAAAATGGTGAACATGTTCTCATTTCTCATTGAAAATGGTGAAATCTGTGAATTGAAAATTGAATTTGTGAATTTATTTCAAATTTTAGCAGATTTTGGGTTTCAACAATTTCATGGTTTCAAATTTTAATAGAAGACTACTATTTCTCCTTTGAATTTCTTTCTAATTTTAGCAGATTTTGGGTTTCTTCATCATTTTCAGTCATCATGTCATTTGATTTTGGGTTTCAAACTTTAACAAATTCTTTGTGTATTTTATTTTGGGTTGTTTTTGTTTATTAATTCTAATATGAAGATCGATAATTTTTTGTTTATTCTTGAGAATAAACATTGTTACATTGTTGAGTTTCTGAGTTTGAATTGATTTAAGACAAGACAATGATATTTGATTTACAATGTTATTGGAAATTACTGAGTTGATTTTCTAATGATTTGTTTTGTGAATGATGTTTATTATTTGTTGTTTTGTGAATTCAATTGAATTTGCAAATTTTCAATTTTGTTTTTATTTTTCTCTGATGAATTGAATTTACGGACTATTTTGTGACCTGGGTTGAGTTCATGATGCGAATAGTAGGGATGGATTGAATGTAATGAAGGAGATGATGGTCTATGGAATTTTTTGGTAAAAATAGAAAGTTTAATGCAGAACCAATGGTATAATGGATATTTTATATGATTTTAATGAAAATTTAACAGAAGAATGTGTTTGCATAACAAAGTCTAAATATAGGGATGTAGTACAATAGGGCAAAATCCAAGGGAGTCAGCGTATTTAACCTAATTTTTTTTTAGTGTTATCCATTGTTTTCAATTTAGTTTTATGTTTGGATATTTAATTATAGGCAATGCTTTAGTAGTCTTTGAAATATTTTACTTTTTAAAACATGAGATTAAAGGGTTAATGAGATTGTTTTACATTCATACTTAATATGAGCAAAGCAAGTAATAGAGTGGAGCAAGTTTTTTAAAGATTATTATGAGAAAATTGAACTTTCATGAATTTTGGATTAATTTTACCATGTATCATCTTTATGTCTTTGTTAGTTTTAATTAGTGGACATTACTTTTAATCATTAAAGAAGCCTTCGATAGGAAGATTCTTTCTCTTTATCACTTACAAGAAAATAATAAACTACTTACAAAGTTTACCTATGAAATTTTTATGTAAATAATGATTTATGGATTATTGATGAATTTTATATTTAAAAATAAAAATATTTTTATGAATGGATTACCGATAAAAATGTGATAAAAATTATTAGTATATTTTAAAACTCTTGAAAAATGAGACGTCAAAAGGTAGCACCATGTCAGATTATTTATGGATCATCAAAGGAATAAAAATAGAATATTACTTATAGAATCATTATGTCAATGAATAATAAAATGCAACTTTTGCTCAGACTTCACCTTGTGAGGTACTAGAAAGTAGCAGAAAGTAGGGTTGATAATTTTTTACATGACCTGAATAAACACAACACAATATGTAGTTAAACAAGTTTGGATTTAGCATATACAGGTTTGGATCGTAAACAAGTCAATTCGTTTATGAAAAACGGGTTAACTCACCTAACTTACAACAAACATAATTAAACATGATTATATAATCGGGTTAATGGGTTAATATATAATACACGACATAAATATGCATGTTTAATATGATTTAAATAAATGTATTTATATCTAAGAAAATTTCTTTGAATATGACCTGATATTTGCTTATATGTTTAATATCTGAAATCTATTTTTTCTATATATAAATATTTTTTTGAATTTTCCACACGTTGGTAGATTAAAACGTGTATTTTCGTATTATGACACATTAATATCCATTATGGCATGATTAAATAAATGAGTTATACAGGTTACGTTGTGTAATTTATTTTATAAATATGTTTACATTAGGGTTGAAGATTTTGATACGATTAATTAAACGAATCGTATTTGAGTAAATATTTTTATGTTATACATATATTTTGACACGACATAATTAGACACAGTATAATACAAATTGCCACCCTCTAGCAAAAAGAGAACCAAGGGAAGCACAAATGTAGCCATTAAATCTGCCATAAGAAAAAAGCACTAGTAAGGAAAGAACTAATCTCGACTCTCTACCCTCGAGCACCACTCACTCTTTATAACCTATAGTTTCAATATTCACTAGAATCTTTGTGTTATGAAAACTAGAAATCAAATATCATAAGTGATGTAAGAAACTTGCACCTAACCTAGTTGCTCTATCATAAATAAAAATTTTAATTTATTTTAACTTTACCTACATATCAAAATATGAAAATAATCAAGAAACTTAGTACACAACTATACAAGAAATAAAGGAAAGTCTCAGTTTTTAGCATAAAATAAATTCAATAACCTAACAAGAAGCCAAGTAGCTACACAAAATGCCTTAGAAGACAACAAGGTGAACAACTTAGTTAATATTTCTAAAAATATTGACTTTATAACAACAAATTTTCATTTTTAATAAGTAAAAATTAAGATGTGAGTATCACCCACTTTAGGTTTTATATATATATAGATAGATAGATAGATAGATAGTAATTTGGAAACTAATTTCAAAAACTATAATTGAGTAACTTAATGATTTTAATATTCATTAAAATTAATTTTTTTGCTTAAAATTATTTCAAATAAAAATTCATTATAATAATAAAAATTTGATCAAATCATCAATCCTAATAATATATAATCATTCAAATAAAGAATCTAATATTATGGTAAAAAAAGACTAAACATATCAATACTTAACTTCAAAATTGATAAAATTAGTGCTACATTTTCACATTTATTTTACCGTGTGTTTATAATGTTATAGAAAATCCATTGATAATCGATTAAAAATCTTTTCATGTTTATTTATTTTGAATTCATGAATATTTCGTAGATAATTACCTACAAAAAAAGATTCATAAATAAATTTAATAGATATTTCACTTTTTTCTTATAGTGAAATCTTCAAAATAGATGATAGGATCTAACAAAAGTTTCAACTATCGGTACTATTAAATTGAAAATTTTCTCAAACTCTAAATTTTCTAAATTTGATTCCTTTATATTTGATCTTTGATTTTATTAAAAGAGGGAAAAGTAGTAACCATGTGTGAGGTTATACACTAGTATAATATAACAAGTTACATGGGCAATTTATTTATGTCAACCTTATAAAGAAAAAATTAATTACATTTAGTATCCATTTTAAAAGATAATATGGATATCTCAACTAATAAGAAAAAAAATTATTTTTAAATGAAGGATAATAAAGTCATTATATTATTATTAACATTAAATATGAAGTGCAAATAGTAATATGTGGAGTGCAAATAGCTCCACCCAAGAAAGTAAAGAAAGTACTTAGGAAAAATACTAGAGAGAAGAGTTTAGAAAAAGACTTTATGATGAGAGAACCCTAAGACAAATGAGAAAATCCTAATCGTAAAAGAGATGACTATAGGAAACATGATTTAATTACAAAGTAACCTAACTTTGAAAAGAGGAGCATTAAATACCTTTTTCATATTATTTTCTCTGTCTTTTCTCTATTATGATCACATGTAATAAAAATTGAATGTTAAATAAATTTGAGAAATGTCATGTCATATATCTTAAAACATACCACACGTCATCATAATAAAGAGAATGTAAAGAAAAAGTAATATACAAAATGTATTTAACACTCTCACTTTGTAGTCTAACAGATACTCTAATATATATCCTAAGAATATATATATATATATATATATTATTTTTTTGGTAGAGAAAATTAGAGATTTGTTGTTTTATTAGTTAATAGTAGTATGAATACATATCATGTTATTTTTATTTTTTGGAGTCCATTGAAATTATTATGAATGTTTAAAATAAAAGCTTTATTTAAATAATATATACCTCATATATGTTTTCCATTTTATGTTTTATTTATAGTAAACAATTTTTTCAATTGTGTATAAAAGGCTAAAATAGTTTTTACTGTTGCTTTATAAAAATGCTAAAGCAAATGAAAAGATGATTTTATAGTATTTTGTGAATAATATAGCAAAACAAAAATAAATAATAAATAATAATTGTGTTGATATTAAAATAAAAGCCCTAATCTTTTTAGGGCTTTGTACACAAATACTTAATTAGGAATAACTAATTACAATTATACCTTAACTAACATTCTTTTCTGAAAAAACAAAAAAAAAAAAAAAACAAAATCTCAACAAAAAATCCCCAAAATACACCTCAACATACATCCCTTAACAGTTTCATCAAATCCTATGAAATCAGCAACGAATCTGCAAAACCAATTCATCTCGAAAACGAACTTCCAAATCTACAAAATAGAATAACAAATCATAACATTTCAAATCAACATTATCATTTCCAAATCAATCTTCCAACATTATCATTACTTCATCTCAATATCGTTTCTTTATCTTAAAATTAACAAAACATATTCAAAACTATTCTTAGACCTTCTTCACAAGATCATTCACAATTTTTTATTTATGTACTAAATAAACATAGCGTAAAGGTTGTCCTTCCAACTCAATCTCAAGCTCATTCAAGATTTTTCATCGATCAGATCAGCAAAATAGAGTGTCAAGCTTCTTCTTCCAGCTGCTCTTTATTCAAGTTTCTCTGTCGATCAAACCACCACACATTACTACAAAGTTCCTTCTTCATCACATCTTCAAAAAAAAAAAAAAACAAAAATCATCATCATCATTATTTCTTCAAATCAAGTAAATCAATAAACATAAATCTTTAACAAAACCTATTTTCTATTACCTTTTTCATGAATATATGTTTAAATTTGACATAAATATGATCAACAAATGCTTTATTTTTTACTTATTTGTTTTGTATATATAGCTAAAAATCAGTTCAACTCTCAATTAAAAATTCATAAATTTCAAAAAAAAGTAAATTGTTTATATATGGTTTATTATTTATCTATTTGTCATTTATCAAAATTCAAATTTGTTATTTAACTTCTTTTGTAATCAATAATTGCAAATTATAAATATGTTTACTAGTGATTTACATTTAATTTACTGATATTATTTTTACTCATTTTTAATAGAAATTGATCTTATACCTATATTCATTCACTACAACGATTTTTGGGGAGAAGATTTCAAATACATCAACTTTGATGTAACTGGTATACTCATATGAAGAGATTGCAACTTCAGCAATCTACTTAAATGTATTGGAGATCAACTTAAAACCATGGAAGAATAAACCATAAAAGATGAAAGAGGAATGGAGATAAAATATCAAGTCAAAGATGGTTATCCAACATTGAAGATACAAAATGACATACATCTTCAATTTTATTTGGAATTCAAAAAAAAAGCAACTAGACTTTATAATGTACCTATTGTGCTTCAATATTATCAATAATAAAGTTCTTTTCTTCATATCAACAAGTCTTGAAATTTGTAGATCTAAGGCAACAACAAAAAATACAAATTCAGTTGAAAACTCAGCAAACGTGGATTTGAGAAATAGCTTATGTGATTTCATTGAATTTGCAAAGTATATAAGCAAGAACATTTCTCAAGCAACTAGCTCAAATCGAGAAGAAACAACAAGCAAAGATTAAAACTATGCAATGATAGCCATAATAACTGAGAAGGACATTGTAGTAAGGCAACTCTATAAAGACAAAGACATTTTAATGTTAAACTTGAGTTTCTACACAATAAGAAATAATTTCCAATACAAAGTACAGAAATTGCGTCAAATGCAGTATTATATTTACTACTTGGATGAGACATGCAATTGGTATTTGAAAGTATAAAAAATGGGAGAAATAGGTTTGTTTCAAAGTAGAAAACTTAACAACTTAACAACATACACACTTGTTCAATAGAAATCAAAAAAGAAATCAACGACAAGCTACTACAAAAATCATTGGTGATTGCATGAAGTTTAAGTTCATCAATGACAAAATTGTTTACACCTATGTAACACAAATAATGGTGTTATAGTGTAACAACCTCAATCCAAATCATATACATTTTAAATTACATAATATTTGAATATATGCATTGGATAAATAAGCATTTAGGCATGTGAATTTGGAGAAAACACAACAATGACACTTGCACTGTTGTATTTGGGATACTTAAAAATATATGTAATGTTTGTATAGTTGCATGGCCAATTGTCTTATGTTGTGTGCATGTTATAGCATCATAAATAATGGTGTTATAGAGCTTATTTAAGAGTATAAGGAGCATTTAGGGATTAAAAGATGGATGAAGGTACTTAAAGAGTGAAGAAGAGGGACTAAAAGAGGAAAATGAACTTATTACCAATAGGAAATGAAACCCCATGATTTTATATACTATAATATGACATTTAGGGTCAGAGTTTGAGGAAAAATTAAGAGGCATTATAGAAAAAGAGAGAGAGAGAGAGAGAGCTAAGGAAGAAATAAAGGAAAGAAGAAGAAGAGAAGGAGAATAGTGAGCTGCCTAAGGTTTTTTAATTCTAGGATAATAGGCAAGTTAATTTATCTTCTTCTCAACTGGAATTAACCTCTCATGACATGTTAATCATGCATGGTTAGTGAGAATTATGGAGTAATTGAGGTAGATCTCTTGGATGGAAGTTGTAATCCAAGAGAACAAGAGCTTATTCTGTTGGATTT